>OY998256.1:75480000-75677500 GCA_963922045.1 Persicaria maculosa | reverse complement strand
TTAATTATAACGTGGCATTATTATTATTATTATTATTATTATTATTATTATTATTATTATTATTATTATTATTATTATTATTATTATTATTATTATTATTATTATTATTATACCCATTTAGAGCTACAAGAGGCAAATAGCTAAATACGGTATTCATCCCAACTATCAATCGATAATGAGACAGTATCTGGTGAATCTCGTCTCAATCTCTTTTCGTCCTGATCTAGTAAGATAATGTAGACAAATATGTTGAACATTATAATTAATTATACAATCATTGTATGAATTAATAATAGTATTATAATAATAATAATAATAATAATAATATTATTATTATTATTATTATTATTGAATAATATACTTGAGAAGAATACCATATTCAATCTATTATACAAATTAATGTATTATGAAAGCATTTTTCACTTTGCAAATTTATATAATATTTTATTATTTTTATTTGCGGGACAAGGCCCGTCCCGTCCCGTTCCCGTCCCGTCCAGACACCATCCCGTCCCGAAAAAAAAGTGTCAATCCCGTCCCGATCCCGTCCCGTAAAAATTTCGCGGGACGAGTCCCGTCCCGGCTCAATCCCGTCCCGTCCCGTCCTGTGCCCACCCCTACTAAACGTTATTAAAATAATATGTTGTTATAATTTATAGAAAGTTATCATAAGTCATAATATATTTATACACATTTTGGTTAATTGATATATAAAAATATAAATCAAAACTATTTTATAGCTATATTTACCAAAAATATTAATATGCAATATTTTATATGGTGTTCTTTTATTTATATCTGTATTATTTTTTGGTTGAAAATTATTTACATTATATCGAAATTAAGTATTGCAATGACCTCTTAATTCAATTTTTGTATGGTTTTACATATTTGAAATAAATATTGCAATAACTGAATTAATTTCCTATATTTATACACATTAAGTATTGAATGACCTCTTAATTCAATTATTGTAAGTACCATATTATATGCCCAATTTATCAAGTTTCCATGAGTATATACCCAATTTTCCTATTTTTAATACATGTTTATCATATCTTTATTAATTATAAATAGTTATCATATACTCCGTATTTTACTATTTCTTTTTAAAAATATATATATTTTTTTAAAGTATTATATTTCATATATGTATAGTTAGCATTTTTTATAGAATCCTTTTTTAATGCTGTGGAATTTAGATGAGAAATATTTTCTTAAGATTCAATCACAAGATTTCACATAAGATGTTATGTATTAGTTTTAGTGTATATAAAATAATAAGGACCAAAAAGAAAATATATATAAAATAATATATAGAGAATATATGTACAAATTCACATTTATAGATCGGTATATATATATAAAAAATAGATTTTTTTATAACACATATTATGAAGAAAAATAATAAAATTAGTTATTTTCAATAATTATAATAATTATGGGAGTAGATGTTATCTATTAGAAATGATTTTTGTTGTTTTTTTGGGGGGGGGGGGGATTTTAAATATATTAGGGGTTTATTGAAAATATTTTATGAATATGGGTGATTTTGTGTAATTTTTTCATTATTTATGTAATTTTTTAATTTAAGAAATCTATCTAGGGTAGAGAGCACAACTAACACCAAAGGTCAGGATATTTCGTGAAATCTTACAAGGTCGGTATATTAGATGCAACTATCCATAAAGATCAGGATATTTAGTGCAATTATTGAAAAACAAACAAAAATAAACTTATACCCCTAATTATTACTCTGCTTATTACTTTATAAGAAGTACAACTAAAATGATAATTTTTTCTTAACAAGATTGATTTTCTAAAACGACAAGTTTTAATTAATGAAGGGAGTATAATATTTCAATTAGGCTGCACATGTATTGATTTACTAAAATATTATTTTATTTTAAATAAAATAATCTTCTATTTGACTCGAAACGATCTAAGAGAAGCCTACATGTGAATCTCAATAGTATTACAGTGTATTGTGTATGTAAACAATTCTATAATTGGCGGATCTTTTTTTTTTTTGGTCAGAAATAATAATTGGCGGATCTTTTTTTTTTGTCAGAAATAATTTTTTTTTTATTTCTGACAGCTCTTAGTTGTAAGTTGTAACCCTTAGTTGGAAAGAAAAATATAAAAATAGTAATTTTTATGGGTATTTTTAATCATTTTAGGAATAAAATAATGTAAAATAAGTCACAAAACAACTTAATTAATTTAGTTGGGAGATTCATTTTTTCATAATTTTGATTTTTTTAGGCTCTTTTGGAAAGTGTATATAGATATAAGATATGAGATATAGATATCAAGATATGGATATCAGCTATGGGTATGAGTATGAGATTGATATATGATATCTAATATCTACTTTTTGAAAAGAGTATATAAATATCATAATTTTTTTAAAAAAGAAAAGAAATTGTAACCCTCCCTTTTAGATATGTTTCCTCTCTCACATAAAACTCGACGTTTTATGCTCGATCAGACGAACAAAGACGATGGTAGTTGCTGGTGAGGATGAGGACAGAAAAGTCGAAGAATGAGAAGCATACATTACTGGTCAGAAGGGCGACAATAAGAGCTAGGAGAGAGATACAAAAGGCTTATCGGAGGGCGACAATCGAAAAACCTAGAAATTGAAGCAGAGAACCAATGGAGGATCTCGATTGGAATTTCGATAAGCAATCAGTTTATGTGATTTATTATTCGAATGCTTGTTTTTACTTGTTCTTGATTGAGTTTTTGGGTATTGATGGATGGGATTTCACAGAGACCCTGATTTGGCAGTGATAGAGGGGCCCAAAGTTGGTCACCGGCATTCGAAGGAGGATGTTGACGATCGTTGATCAAAAAGTGTCACCGGGAGGCACGAGATGGAGGAGGAGGAGGTGTTTGCAGCTCAAAACCATTAGTTTCACTTTTTTATAATTTTATTTTCTCTTAAAATACACGATAAAGTGGAAAAAAAAATTCTCAAAATTTTTTATAACCCTCTAAAAAATGTACGGATCCTCACTTAATTCAGTTAACTAATGAATATAATTAACAACCCATTAATCAAGAAACCATACCTCCATCAATGGCGGGCGCCGGTGACGGCGACGGCAACGATGTTTCCGTTGCGTTGAAAGAAAAGTCATAGGTTTCATACCTCACACTGCAACTCGGCAGCAACGCAATGCTACCATTTCTGGTGAAGTTAAGCAAACCCTCCGCCGCCTGAAAACAGTCCTTACAGTCCGCGTCCGTGAGGTCCGGAGTGCACTCAGCCATCGCGTAGAGATTCGTGTTGTTTTCCATCGCGAACTTCTTGCCGCCGCCGCCAACCGCCGCCTTGGTCGTCACGTTGCTCAGCGCGTCATTCACCGCGTTCGTCCAATCCTTTCCACTAACAACGTTCTCGTTGTCCAGGGTGAGGTTCGGACCCACCTCGACCTTCGAGAATATGTCACGTTCCGAGTAACGAACCGTGCACCATTCCCGCCATACGATGGCTTCTTTCTTGGAGGAGCAATTGGAGCGGAGGTAGACGATGGCGGAGGAGACGCACTCGGTGCATTTGGAGGCGGGAACGTCGCCTCGACATAGGGCGAGGCCGTGCACGGATTTGTACGTGTCGTTGGTGAAGCCGGTGGCTAGGTTATTGGTGCGGAGCTTTTTGAGGAGGCCGTCGAGGCCGTTGTCGGAGGGATAGGTGTTGCCGGTGGAGAGATCTGTGGTGGAGGTTCCGTTGCAGCTGTATTTAGTGTAGTTGAGGAAGTAAGGAGAGGCAAGTGGGAGGGATGCAAATGCAAATGCAAGTGCTATGAAGATGATAATAGTGGTGGGAGGATTCATGATGGTTTAGCTTAATTGCCCTTTCTTTCTTGAAGAAAGCTTCACCTACTTCAACTTATATTAGTTTTTTTTTTTTTTTTTTTTTTTTTTTTTTTGGTGACGTGGGGGTTCCGAGGTTATCGACTAGTCCCTCACGGATCCGGACCCTAGCCTGCAAAGAAAGCGAATCGGTTAAGCCAGGCGGCAAGCCACCAGGCAGACTCACCCAAGCCAATGAAGGCTTCAACTTATATTAGTTATATATATCTCGCTCGTTCCAAAATAGACGTGCTTTCAATAGTTTTTGTTTCAAAATAGATGAGTTTTTATGTTTTTTAGATAGAATATTATAATGATTTGTATTTTGTATCATTGATTTTTTAAAAGATTTTGATTGGTTAAAATTTGTGGTGGATTTTAAAAAATAATTAAATTTATGAAAAAGTTGGTGAAATAATGATGTTTTTTTTAAAAAGTGAAGGGTTTTATTAAAAATTTTGCAAATTGCTAAAAACTCATCATGTATTTTGAAAAGGAGGTGGTATATAACTATAGGAGTATTAAGCCAATTCTTGGAGGAAGCCTCGCAAGTGGGACAGGAACCATGGTTTAAATTCTTATAATCTCAATATTAAAATTAAAACCAAAGTATAGGTGAAGTAGTGAAAAACCTACAGAGGTTTTTTTTTTTTCAACAATACCGCTTCAATAAAAGTATCCTCAATGGTAGGGTGTCCTAAAACTTCTCCCTCCTTTTCTCATTTATCTACTCCACTTTAATTTTATTTTCTACCCTCCCTAATTCATTTTCTACTTCCCACAATATATAGTCGGGTTTCCCAAATTACTTTTTCCATCTCATATCCATTAAAAAAGAAAGAAAAATATTTTATTATAGCAACACATGACTTCATTTGATTGGCTTAGAATTTGGAAAGGTTACTAATATATTGAGGCACCCGGAAATTGGGAAGATTGCCCACAATAGTTGGATTGTCCAAATCGAATGAAAAAGTAACTTGGGAAGGTTGGCTCCCGACCATTGGGGTGCTCTAAGCTCTTCTTTCTTCGATGATAGATTATATAGGTCTTAATATTGTATAGTGGGCTAAAAGCCCATTAAGGCTCAATACCTTTGTAACCTATATATATATATATGTTATATCAATGAATGGAAACCCTCAAGGAGGACTTTACATCAATTTAATAATCTTACATTCGACTCTTTTCTATTTTCTATTTTTTTTTAATGTTTTGAATCTTTTGATCGAGCTGGATAGTAAGAGGCTAAGAGCTGCCAACCAACATTGCTTGGGTGTCTGTGGCCTAAGACAGAGTAGTATTCTTTTGGGGCTTGTATGAGTCGTATGTTCTCGGTTTATTAGGTGTGGTAACCAAGTTGAGAACTGATAGCCTTTTATCATAAAATTAATTGATGTTAAAAAAAGTAATTCACCATCTTATATATAAGACTTAATTAGATTCTTTATATTATCAATATGAAATGTTTACAATAATTTTTATAATTCACTTTAAGGTAGATTATAAACTCGGTTTTTTTTTTTTTTTTTGATGATGAGGAACTCATCTTTGGTGGCAAACCCCGAACAGGTGACCCAGTCGACAAGAGCTACGCACGAACCGACCGGGGCCCGTCTTCTTACTTAACCTTTGGTCAGACTTAGCGACAAGTGCCTGCAAATACATTCACATCTTTATAGGAGTATATTACATTATTACGTTAAGAAGGACTTTTCGAGTGGACTCTTAAGTGGGACAATATATAGTCTAAAAGTAGCGTTATTTAATTAAGTGTGTCATAAATAAACTGCCTTAAAGGCCACCAACTTATAATTACCTGTGTTAGCTTGACCATTAGTTTATGGACCGCACTTATTACTGCATAATTTAATGGTCAAATTGCGTAGACAATACCATTAATTTATAGATAGTTGTGGATACAGCTTGCAAGTCTGTCGTTCGGGTCGGGTAAAATTTATGGTCGGGTCGGGTTCGGTCAGAATAAATTTTAGATTGGTCGGATTTCGGGTTAAATCGGGTTATGCCCATTCGGATTCGGGTCAAACGGGTCGGGCTCGTTTTGGTTTTGGGTCAAGATCAAGGCGGGTCGGTCTCATTTGAGTTTCAAATCAAAGTGGGTATAGTTTGTTTGAGTTTTCGGTCGAATCATATTCGACCCGTTTGGATAATTAGGTTGACTTTGACTCAGTTGAATACTTAAATATGTAATTTACTTAAAATAAATTATTTTGACTCGATTGAATACTTGAATATATGTAATTTTGACTCGGTTAAATAAACTCATTGTCATTGACTCATTGGTTGTCGACCAATATTCAAAAAAGTCATAATCGAAAATTCGGTATTCGGCAACATTGTCCTTTTTTAAACATTTAAACCAATTGATCGGTGCTATAATTAAATCAGATTAATTGTACATGTAGGATTTAACCTTATTTTAACTAGCAAGTTGCAAATGAGCTTATTTGTGATTTGAATATGTCAATGGGCCATTTCATTTTCAATGCCCATTTCATTTTTAGCTTTTGGCCCATTAGTTTTTTTTTTCATTATTATTATTATTAGTTTTTAATAAATCTAGATATAAATAATTAATTCTATCAAAATATAATAATATAGATAAAAATAAAATAACAACTACAAAATTATTGATTTAGATATAAATAATTCTTTTCACCAAAAAATAATCATGTATCATAATTTATACAAATTATGGAATATGGACATATAGAATAACCATAAATATGAAATCTAATAGAATTATTATACTTATATTTATAAAAAGAAATCCATTTATAAAAACCGAAAACTACTAGAATTAATAGAACTATTAACACTAATAGTCTAATAGAAGGATATGTTGTTGGGTTGCACGCTATATCGAATTTTTTTTTCAAAATATTCACTAAAAAATAATTAATTACTAAAATATTCAAGCTTTTAAACTATTTACAAAAATATTCATTTTTTGCAGAGTAATCAGAAAAACGCGGTCTGAGACCGCGTTTTATTTACAAAGGAAAAATATAAAATTGGAGAAAAGGACGGCAAAATTTTAACAAAAGAAACGCGGTCTCTGACCGCGTTTCTATTATTAATTTTAATTGGGATCAATTTTGTAATTTCCCAAAAAAATTTACATCAAAGACATCCGCGTCTCTCTCGATTATTAATTTTATTTGGGATCAATTTTATAAGTTTGAATATTTTAGTAAATAATTATTTTTTAGTGAATATTTTTTAGTAAATAATTATTTTAGTTTGAATATTTTTTAGCAATTAATGAACTTTTAGCATTTCTTACTCGTAGTATGTATCGATGTTTTGATGTATGGCGGTTGACTTACTTGACTCATTGACTTATCCGCTTATCTATTGATTTTACTTGGGTTCTTATTCATATAACAATTAACAAAAAAATAATTGGTGTTTTATATGTTAAAAGTATAATTATAAACATGTGTTAAAATAAAAAAACATTTAACATTCAAGTATTAAAATGTTGATGTTAAATAACCATTTCAAGTCGGGTCGGGTTGAGAGTCGAGTCGGGTTCAGAGTCGGATCGGGTTCAAAGTCGGGTCGGGTCGGGTTTATCTGTGTTCGGACTTGTTTCGAGTCGGGTCGGGTCGGTCTCGAGTTCGGATTACAGATGACTCCAGATTTTCGGGTTTCGGTCGGATTTGGGTGAGTCGGATCGGGTTTTCAGGTCGAGTCAGATTTTGCTCGCTCTAGTTGTGGAGGTTGGATCGACATCTCTCTCATATTGGACTTAATTTATATTCTTATTTGTAAAGATGTACTTGAATTATGGTCTTATACATACTTGATCTTATACGAATCCTTTAGTTAATTATAAAAAAAATATTTTACTAGCTAATTAAGTTAGTTTTATTGTTCTATTACCTTTTTTTCCTAATTTTTTATTATTATTTAAAAATTTGAGTTCAGACAAATTTGAAACTTGAAGGCCGGATAAGTCGACAGATGAAAGAACCGTCTAGAAACCAAACAAAAATCATACAACAATACATAAAGGTGCAAACTCAAGCAAACGCACTCTACAATACAACGAAACCAAGCATATCAAAACCAAACTGGATGTGGTCAAAGAAGACGGATGAAGCCAAGCCCCACTCTGAAGCAGAACCGTAGGCTAGCGATGCATCAGGATCCTATCATTCTGTGAGCAGTGAGGACGAACTCAACCCAAATAGAGGAGACGCCGCGATATACACTACCACGATCCCAGCCTATCCCGTCTCCGAAAGCCAAAACCAAATCCAAGGAGAAGATCGTCAAACCTCGCCACTGCAGAGTCGCACACAGCTTGAGTAAAGAGCACCGATATTCGAGAACCTCTAAAAGGATTTAGTTAACCCAATCGGGAACTAGTATACGCCCAAACGAACGGAGTTTGATACCCTTGTGCGGGATTTAATTTGTACTTAAACGATTATAAGTTACAATTAAATATGTTACAATAAAATGTTTAGAGAAAGTTTCAATTAAAAAACTTACTGAGTATATATATAAGCTTGTTTAACCTCCTTTTTTTTTTTATTATTATTGGATTGATTTGGGCCCAAGACAAAACTTGGGCCCAAAAATTCACATTCGGGTCTCCTTAGGGCCCGAGGAGAGCCCGAGACTTTGGCACCATCTGATGCTGAATCAGCACCAGACCTCGACCACGGCGTCACCCAAGCAGCCGAGGAAACGCCAGAGGGGGAAGCCACGGTTACTAGCAGCCCAAGCAATGAACCAACAAGCTAGGTTGAAGAAGAAGGTGACAACAAGGCAAGCCCGAATTAGGTGTCAAAGACGAGATCACGGAGCCATGAGGAAAGCCCAATAATTCAGCCCCCAAGAACCAAATCAAGGCCTAGCTAGAGCACTGGATTGGAAGAGAACGAGTCCATATTTGAGCAACCGAACCCTGAATTAACAAAGCCCCAAGGGAGAAGGACACTCTGAGAAGGAGGAGGCCAGTGACGAGCGCGACGAGATTAGCCCCAAACGGAAAGGGGTTTGGACATGGAGGAGGGAGGAGGCTGAGAGCAGGCGGCGACCATGGTGAGAGGGTTGTTAAACCCGAGGTAGGAGACCGGATCGACCAACGACCCGACAAAGGCGGTGGCGATTGGGAGGAGAACCATGCTGTTCCACCCCCCGGAGGGCGATTCACGGAGAAACGGAAGCAAATCGCCCGAGAAACGGAGGGATTGAAACGAACCTGGCGATTTGGGAGGAGAGATTTGGCTAGCGGTGGTTTCCATAGGCGGTTTGGGGACACGTCGAGACACATTTTTCTGCCTCCTAGGGGAGGGTTTTGTCGAGCTCATTTAATAGAGAAAGAGTTAAGGCAGTCTTCAGAACCCGAACGGCGGCGCCGAGCGGGAGCGGAGGCGGTGATCTGCAACCGACAGAACACATACAAGGGGGTTGGGCAGTTGGGCTCTCTCGGTCTTTTTTTTTTGGAAGCAAGATAATAATTCGGTTTTCTAGACAAGCCTAAAGAAACCGAGAGACCGGACAAACTGGTGGATGGACTAACCATCATGTACAAACATAAGCAAATAACAGAAATGAAAAGACAACAAATAAAAAACCGGATATAGTCGGATTCTAAACAGAAAATAAAAAAGATAACAAGCCAACACAAGAGGTAGAAACTCTCAAACTTGAACGAGGAAGAGATGACTAGCATAGCAGCAGCAACACCGACACGTGTGAAACACGTATGTCAAGGAACTCAATCAAAGAACGAAAGCCCGAGTCTTGGTCAAACACAAATCATCCAAACACAAAAGAGGTTGTCACCAACCTCACACACCAGAAGAGAAGAGAGAGTTTTTAGCGGTAAAAGATACTTTTTTTCCTAATTGATTATATTCACAGTAGATTTATTTTTATTTTTAAAATTTTCCCTCTAAGGAATAGGATTCACGAAAGTTTATAAATACTTTAAAATTAAAATGAACCTAAGGCCTTGGCTGAGGTCCGCAACATGTTGTCTTCGCCGGAGAGCTCCATCACGAACATGTACATTGTTTCTTTTGGATCTGTGGCGGCGTAGAAGTTGCTTTTGGGGGTGGGGGAGAAGAAAAGAATTCGTGTTTTGAAGAATTTTTTTTAGGTATATATAATGAAGATTTTTTTAAAAAAATAGAGAAAATTTGGTGTTTTGGACATCTATAAGCTTTTAACTAGGTTATTAGCTACTTTAATTATTTTTTTAGCCGTTCTAACCATTCTTAAAAATCTTTTAGCCCCTTTAGCCCCTCCTTCCTTCTCCTCCCTCACGCGATTCCTCCTGGCTGGCGATTCATCCTTCCTTCTCCGGTAGGCGGCAACGGTTCCATCACCCGGCCGCCTCCATCACTGTCTCCTCACCCGGCCGCCTCCATCACCAGACCCTCCTCCTTTGCTGATTCCTCTTCCATCTCCTCTCTTCACCACCATCCCCTTCGCAACTGGTCATCCTTGTCATCTCCTCTCTTCGGGGCCATCGTCTTCGCCTCCATTCGTCGCCGCCGTCCACTTCACCGACATCCTCTCCTCAGCCATCCTCTCATCCACCATCTCTTCCTAAACAAAACCCCTACATTGTAGATCTGTGAAAACCCTAAATCGCAGGCCGATTCCGACGCTTTGGCATAGACAAATTGAAGAGGAATCTGACTCTTTGAGACTCTCTTCCCCAAACGTCGTTCATCTCTTCTCCAATGATCATTCGTGCTGTTGCTGCCATCGACTCTCCGCTCCGCCGTGGTCATTCGATTGTATGATGCTGCTCTTCCCTTGCTCTTATATTCATTCGATTTCTTAAACGCTATAGAGGATTTCTAAAACCCTAATCTGCTCGTCCCTTGTTTAGCTTAAACAATTTTGGTTGATTTTTAGCCGAGTAAGAGGTGGCCTGACCAATTTTGGTTGATTATTAGTTGATTGATTTCTTGCTTAGCCTGAACAATTTTGGTTTTTGTTGATTGATTATTAGCGGAGTATTTTGATTCGATTATGCTGATTCGTGTTTCTGCTGATGTTGCTGAAGGTGGCCTGAACAATATTGGTTGATTATTAGCTGATTGATTTCTTGCTTAGCGTGAACAATTTTGGTTTTTTATTTATTGATTACTAGCTGAGTATTTTGATTCGATTATGCTTATTCGTGCTTCTGCTGATGTTGCTTAATGTTGCTCATCCGCTCAATTTTATAGTTCTTGGCATCAGCAGAGGTTGCCCCGTCGAGGAAGTGAAAGATGCATACGAGAAGCTCTCCTCGAATTGGTACTGATGTCCTTCATCTCTCATTTATTTTTATTCTTATTTTTGGTTGCATTCATGTGTTGTATCTGCATTTCCAGTAAGATTTCGTAGATTGATCAATGGAACTCTAAGCGATTGCACGAATTGGACTTTTAAATTGTCGTTGGACCTTGGTGGTCCTGTCATCGAATTTGATCAAGTTTCACATTGCATCTAAAACTGATATATAGATAGCATCTATGGTTATATGATCTAGTCAGTTTTGATCCGTTTTGAGTAGCTTTCTCCTAATCTCCTCTTCCCAATTGCTGATTTAACCCCATCTTTGCTGGTGAGGTCTGACCCATGGCTCTTTCACCCTTCCTCCTCTCGAAGTTACCCTTTTAGCCCCGAATGGAGTAACTTTAATTTAGAGGCTATTGTTTTCAGCTTGGAGACAAGTATTTGTGTGTTTTCAGTTGGGATTTATTGTTTTGTGGATATGCACTTTTTTGGTGAGGTGGATTGATTTGTCCATGATTCATTTGTGAGAATGTAACTGAACAAGTAGATGGTGGAATCTGTATTTAGTCAAATGATGTCTAGGATGAGACAGTCCTGAATACAAGCATCTAGCATAAGGAGTGTATCCCCTTCAGAAGTGGCAGCCCTGTGAATCAGACTTATTCTTCATTCCAGCAAAACTTCTTGATTAGAAAGAGGCCAAGCATCTTGCATTATGCAGCTGCAAGATGCCAAGTTAAGGTGAGGGGTTTTTACGAATGTAATTGATTTCAGTGTAATTGTGTGAAACTCATAACTAGGTCCTTGTGAGAAATTGATGTATTAATCAAGCTAGGAGTTAGGACTTATGAGAAAGTGGTTTGGATCTGGTTGATGAATATTTTGCAATGTGATATTTGTTAAGATGCCAAGACTTCCGGTGAACTAAAATGAATTTTGACTTCATATATGATCTTCTCTCTTTATTTTGGCATTCAATTGCCTTTTTATGGATGTTACTTTAGCTTTGGCATCTTTGTTGCAGATTTTACCATGTCTAATGCTCAGGCTGAGCATATTTCCATCATGGAGCAGTTGGTGCCAAGTCTTGTTGAAGTTTGGACCCAACTTGGCAGTGAACTTGGTGAAAAACACTTTTTGATGATATACTTAATTATGTTACTTCCACGACTAAATGAGAACAGCTTGAAGCTGCTATCAACCCCTGAATGCATTGCTTCATTTATACAGTCATTTGATTTTCCATATAATTACTATTCCATTTTGATGTAGCTTTGTCATTTTATTTGTTACAAAAGTTGCAACTTGTTTTCCCTTGTTGGGCAGTTTATTGGGTTCATTGAGAATAGAAATGATGTTCTTGGAAATTTTACAAGCCTTTCATTTTTATGTTTTGATCTTTTAGTGATATCTATGTAAAACCCCTCACATGCCTATTGTAGCTATTGTTGAGTGGGTGTTTCCGATTGACTCAACTATTGCTACGTGCACTAAACACCAATATGCTTATATCACCTGAAACAAACATATAAAAGATACACGGGACGTTGGATGACTCCAATCTCACTCCGTCTCATACCCACCCCAAATATGGCATCAAAACGTTTTTAATAAAAAAATATTGTTGATATACAATTGATTAGATTAAATCACTCAGCAAAATGGCATCGTAGTAAACAAAAAATATTATCAATAAAAATGTCATCACCCAACATTGTCATCACAAATGATTGAGATCAACGAAGTATAATCACAAATGTCATCAATGAATAAAAATGTAATAAACATGTCACCACAAGTGATTGCATCAATGAAATGTAATCACAAACGTGTCACCAGTGAATAAAAGTAGAATCGATGAAAATTTATCGATATACAATTGATTAAATTAAAAAAAAAGTGACATCAAACGATTCGATTAAAAAAGTGGCATCAAATAATTACATTAGAAAAATGGCATCAAAACACTAATTTGAAAAAGTTGCATCACATTAAAGAAAAAAAAATGTCATCAAAACAGTACTTTGAAAAATATGGCATCACGGTAAAAAAAATATCATAAAAAAATTGATTTTAAAAAAGTGTCATCAGTAAAAAAAAAATTGGCATCTATAGTCGACGTGACATCACAGTACAAAAAAATGTCATCAAGGTTTGAAAAAAATGTCATTAAAAAGTGGCATCAAACCGAAAATAAAATGTAATAAAAAAATGGAATCAAAACGGTAAAAAAATGGCATCAAAAAAATGTCATCGCTTAAAAAAATAAATAAATAAATCCACATGGGTTGGTCAACATTGACCGGTCAACGGTCAACTGTTTGACCAGTCGATGGTCAAACAGTTGACCATTGACTTTAGTACCCCATTTGGAAAATGGACTACCTAATCTACTTAAATAAGTTTCTTTTCTAATTAGCTAATTGAAAGTTCCAAATAGCCTAATTGCCTAAATCACCCAAAAAAATATGACATTTTTAGTAAAAAAATCTATTGAAAAAAAATTATAAATTGTTATTTAAATATGACATTTTTAGTAAAAAAATCGTATGAAAAAATTAGTATAATTTTTTTATATGTATAATATGAAGAATATTTTGTTGCACACTATTGAAGAAAACTATAAACTTTAATTTAAATATAATATTTTAATTTAAAAACTCGATGATAATGAAAATTCTTGAAAAAAAAATAGGCAATGAGATTTGAATCTATAACCCCTGTTCGGTTGTAGGTATGTGAATTGGGGTTCTGTTATAACGAGAACGATAACAGACGAAGAAAGACACAGAGATTTAACGTGGTTCGGCAACGGTGTGTTACCTACGTCCACGGGCAGAGAAATAGAGATCTTTATTATGGAGGCAAACAAGAAACTAGGGTTACAATTTGGTAGGTTTATGAGTATATATAGTGCCTCATGAAACCTAGTCAAACAATGGGCCTAAACCCAAAACAAATAATAAGCCCAATTCAAGGCATATTAACAAATCTCCACCTTGACTTGAATCCTCTCAGATGTACCAATCGCATTGTAGCGCCAGACGTACCAAATGTCATGCCGGATGTACCAGAATCTCCTCTCAGAAACAGATGCACCGTGACGAGTGCCAGACATTCCTCTACCTCAGATTTGTCCTCGTAGGAGGACCCAGATTGCCCCGCAGGGCAGCTCAACAGTTGGTGATATTAAACAAGTTCAAACAGTGTTGGAACTTTCTCTCCGGAACTGGCTTGGTGAACATATCAGCAGGATTATCAGATGTTCCCACCTTCTTAACCCTGATTCTCTTCTCAGCTTGCCAGTGTGCTGACTCACCTTCAGAAACAGTAGTCTTGTAGTTGGATGGAACACCATCCTCCTCCTCCTCGGCCACATGCAAAGCATATCCCACCAGATCGTCAGACCTGGATCTCACAGACCCTTTGATGTCAACCCTTCTTGGTCAATCTAGAGAAATACTCTGATGTACAACTCCACCTGTTCCTGTGTCTAGTGGTATATTCTTTGTCTCACCAGTATTTGACTCAGTAGTACCTGTTTGTGATGATTGGTCAGTGACCAACTCAGGTGCTTGAGTCTCTGCTGGAGTGAAGTTCAACTCCACCTCCTCAGCAACAGTCTCCCTAACGTTGACTGAAACAGCATCTGCAGCACTTGTGACTGCTGAACCTTGTAGGGTATACAAAGTCCCCTTTCCCTGCTTGACTCCTTGCAAAACCACATTAGAGCCCTTAAACACGCACAACTTTCCACCATAACCTGTGTATCTGAAACCCTTGTCATCTAACACAGTTAGGGATATCAGATTCTTTGTCATAGATGGCACATGTTTGACTTCTTCCAATGTGCGAAACTTCCCATCGTTTGTCCGAAGCCTGACTGAGCCGATCACAACAACCTTGCAGATGACATCGTTTCCCATAGAAACATTGCCCTTGTCTATACATCTATATGTTGTAAACAACTCTCTTCTAGGACATATGTGACATGACGCACCTGAGTCAAGAAATCACACATCATGATCTGTGCGATTACCTGCTAGTAGAACAATATTTTCTCAGAAGTATTTCCACCATGAACAACTGCTGCAGATCTAGATTTCTGCTCTTGTTGCCTCTTCTTAGGACAGTCATTCTTCCAATGACCTTTCTCCTTACAGTAGTTACAGACATCGTCTGGTTTAGGGCCTGATTTGCGACCTTGCTTCTTGCCCCTTCTACCATCAGAATTGCTTCCGTTGGCCATAAGCCCGGAAGCCTGATTGTCTGTAACCGACGCGGTTGCCTTCAGACGCAACTCTCTGCTGTGAAGCGACGATCTGACCTCTTCCAGTGTGATTGTAGCCTTCCCAACGACGAACGACTGAACGAAGTTCTCGTATGTGGGGGGTAGGGATACCAGCAGAATAAGGGCAGCATCTTCGTCCTCCACCTTAACATCAATATTACGCAATTCAAGTAATAACGTGTTAAGTTGATCAAGATGATCTCTGAGTTGTGTACTTTCCTGCATACGCAGCCCGAACAACCGTTGTTTCAGAAGCAACTTGTTTGTCAGAGACTTTGTCATGTACAGACTCTCCAACTTCAGCCACAAGCCGCCAGCAGTTTCCTGATCAGCAACCTCTATTATGACATCGTCTGCGAGACACAACATGATCGTCGAATGAGCCTTCTCCTCAAGAAGACCGTACTCAGCGGTGGTTGTATCTGCCCCCTTTTTGTCGGCGGTTAACGGTGCCCATAAACCTTGTTGCTTCAGCAAAGCCCGCATCTTTATCTACCACAGACTGAAAGAGTTTCTTCCAGTAAACTTGTCAATCTTCACTACAGATCCAGACATCATTCTCGACAGAATCCACAACCAAGCTCTGATACCAATTTGTTATAACGAGAACGATAACAGACGAAGAAAGACACAGAGATTTAACGTGCATGGTTCGGCAACGGTGTGTTACCTACGTTCACGGGCAGAGATATAGAGATCTTTATTATGGAGGCAAACAAGAAACTAGGGTTACAATTTGGTAGGTTTATGAGTATATATAGTGCCTCATGAAACCTAGTTAAACAATGAGCCTAAACCCAAAACAAATAATAAGCTCAATTCAAGACATATTAACAGGTTCAATCGCATAATCACCCTATGAAGCCTCCGTGTAATTTTTTATTTCAACTGATGTGATTAATCTGAATAGATATTAATTGGAAATTTTGATCTATCACACAGTTGCGGGAGAAGGAAGTGTTGAGGGAGGGGTGACTTCCTGTTAAAATAATAATAATAATAATAATCAATACTAGCCATTGATTTAATCCAATGGTGGAAAATTGTTCAACTGTAGGCTCCAGTTAATTTACTACTGGACTGGAGCCGGATCCTTAATTACTATCATTGATCAACCGGTCCGGATAAATACACTCCAAATTTGCACGTCTGTTGTGGGCTAAGGGTCAGTTTGGTAACACAGAGCTATTGGGGTAGCTGAAGCTGATAGGGTAGTTGAAGCTGATTGATTAATTGTGTTAAATATATGTTAAATTGGACTTTTCATAAGCTATTAAGGTGTTTGGCAACCCAGCTGATAGAGTAGCTGATACAAACTAGCTGATCAAATAGGAGAAAAATCAATAGAATTCTGAAAAGCTTGCGGTTGGTAGCTGTTGAAAATCCAATTTCAAAAGCTAATTAAATTAAAATCTTATATTTAACTTATTTAAAACTATAAATTATTAAAACCAAAAGCTTCGAAAAGCTACGTACATTGCCAAACGGACCCTAATTAATTAAGAAAGCCTGTTAATTAATTAGAAAAGGTTGTACGTTGGATTGAACGTGCATTTTAAAATGGTGATTTGCGGTGTATCTAACAACACCCTTGATCAACTAAGCTAGACACTAATTTTATATTTTTACCTCTTTTTTTTTTTTTTACTTTTTCTACCTTATTGTTTTTTATTTCTACTGTTTTCTTCCGCCGAAGGGTAGTGACTGCCCTTGTTTTGAGTGGTGGTGGTTCTTTCCGGGTTCTCCCTTACCCTCTCCCATGACATATCTTTTTTCTAACCTAATTTAAAAATTAAAATAACTGAAACTGCAATTAACCTTAAGAATCTTATATACTTGTTTTGTTAGATTTAGGGTATTTTTACACCGTGGAGGATCCAGATCCAGGACTTCATTTGGGAGGGCTAAATTATTTTTTTGAGAAATTGTTTGTCTTTTTATTTTTGAAAAATATTTTTTTTTGTTTAAATATTCATTTATAAAAAAGCAAAAAATTATTTTTAGTAGAAAAAATTACGAAAAACAAAAGGGGTAAATTACAGAAAACTACCCTTAAATTATGTGACTTTTCAACAAACCTCCTGTATAAATTGAAATTACACATAATCATCCATATACCTCCCTCGTTATCAAAGAACCAACCGTCGGAGAAAAATCAATCTATTTTTAGTAAAAAAGACTTATTTGCCTCTTGACCAACACCATTGCCATTTTCCATGTTTGAGTTGCTCCATGAGGCAGAAGAAGACAAGCCAGAAGAAGAAGAAAAGTCATGTCTATGCAAGTTGAGGATGAAGAAAAACAATTCCCAAGAATAATCCCTTTAAATTGGTAAAGTAGACTTATTAAGGATGAAGTCAAAGTACAACTAATCAAGTGGGCAAAGAAATGACTTTGATTCATGAAATAGGGAAAGGAAAAGCTATTTTGATTTTCCCATTATACAAGAACTTCAAATTAGGTGAAAGTTGAGCCTACTCATAAAACTCAAGGGCTTCAAATTTCATCCGAAAATCCCAATTTGTCCCCTTCGCCCGGTCAGTATCAATATCTAGGTTTGCTTTGCTCCTTTACTAGTGGGTCAAGTCGGTCGGCACTAACCGATTTACTTAGCGCGTGACTTTTAATGGTTGAGTCACAAGGTCGAAATTGTAGTACTGCGAAGTTTACCATTAAAGATGAGTACCCCATCATAAAAAAAAACCTAGTTTTCATATACAAAAGTAGCAACAATAGTACAACACTAACCCAAATCAAAATCAGACAAGGAAAGAAGTTAATATATGAATTTGAATATTTCAATATTGCAAATTAAACATCTAACGATTGAGAAGAGCGAGTTTTGCATTCGGTCTGAATCCAAGAAAACAAACCCTCATTTGTACCAAAATCAAAATCCAAAACGCAAAACATGAACATACATCACTATTCGATCTGGTCTATATTGCATACTCGATGTGCTAGATCAAAGTTGTGAAGGGGACAAGATCTTAATTCTTTGATTAATTATAGAGGTTCATGAAAGCGACACCAACAAGAAGTAAGACAATATATGACTAACTTGGAAGACCATGCATGTGAACAACTTCGTTGAGGCCCCTCCATACTGAATCTAAACTGAACAATAATGTAGGAAAAAAAAAACTTGACGAGCTCATGTTTAAGATTGGATTCTTCTTTAATCTTAAAATGATCTAGAATTTCTAGTGTTTAGTTGTTTTGAGTGATTTCAAGGTGGCGATTTTATTTTGGATATAAGACTATTTTGCATTGGATTGTGATGTTTTATTTTAGATGTAAGAAAATATTAGCTTGTGTTTATCTAAAATAATTGGAGGCAGATTAGTGATGTATTTATCCTTGAATTGGTAAATAAAGAGTGGTCATTTCGGGGTTCGAACCGAGGACCTATGGCTACTACCCACAAATCCTTTTCAGTGAGTCATTTCGGAATGGTTAAAACTTTGATAGGGTAAACTTTTTATAGTGACCGGCCCCACCGCTTCACGGCTCCATACTTTTTTATAGTGACCGGCCCCACCGCTTCGCGGCTCCATACTCCAGAAACCCCTTGCGGGATTTTTGGAGGAGGCTCAGTACCACTCTCGCAAAGTGCGATCCACGGTCGCAACCTCACCTACCTGCACACGGACCACTTCACCACTTCGGCTTGGCCCTACTGATTAGTATACACCGCTTGGCCGTACGCACTTGTGGGAATTAATATGGCCTAAATGCACCAAGTGAGATTCGAACCCGAAACCTCTCCTTTAGGATACCTCACCCTTACTGTTAGAACAAGAGGTCATTAGTGTGATGTATTTATCCACTAATTTGGCCAAGCAGGAAAATGAATTCCTCCACACATTAGATAGGGAGTTAGATATGCTTATAGCCACATATTTTGCCATAAATTGGCCACGTCTTTAAGCCACAAAATTGCGTACTATTTAGTCATCATTTGTGCATAGATTTGCCAAATATAACAACTTTTTTTACATATTAGCCACGGTTTGAGCTGCATATTTAGTCGCATAACATAATTAGCCACCGATTTGGCCATGAACTAGACACATATATTAGGTACGGATTTTTTCACAATAGCCATGCTTTCATGAGCCATAGCACGAGTTAGGAACACCCTCAAATGACGAATAATTTTTCTTCTAGGAGATACGTTAGAAAATCAGTTGATGATTAGACTAAAAATTAGTGGCAAAAGTGGGATATATAAAGGTATCTCCTTCGCTAGCTATATACACCACAAACCCTGCATGTCAATTCCGACGTGCAGGGTACGTTAAAGTGGATTAATTAATTTTTTAAAAGTGTTAATTAGTGATAGTGGCTTATACGTCGAAAACAACGTGTATTTTTAAAGGTGAATTTGCGATGTATTTAAAAACACCTAAAGGTATATAATAAAATCTCATCAGCAATTAATTATTGGATGGGACTTTGTGATAAACGAGTCCTATCTCTGTTTCAAACTACATGGCATTTTAACAATGTTCACAAGTAATAATAAACTCCTGCCAAAAATATACTCTCTCCGTCTTAAAATTTAAGTCATTTTAGTCCTTAATTTTTGTATCAAAGTTTAAGGTCGTTTTAGGTTTTCTAGGGGATAGTAATGATTTACATCGATTTGTATGTTACTGACTCTTTTAAAGATTTTGATTGGTTAAAAAATATAGTGGATATTAAAAATAATAAAATATATGAAAAAGTTAGTGGAATGATGATTTGGATTGAGGGGTGAGTGTTTTTATTAAAACTTATGCAAAATCCTTAAACGACTTAAATTTTGAGACAGAGGAAGTAATAATTAAACACTTTATATTTAAAAAAAATCATCATTTTACTAATTTATTCATAAACTAGTTTTACTACCCGCGATCTTCGCGGTTTTTTTAAATAAGTTTTTTTTATTAATTCACAAATTGTGTAATATATATTGATTTTTGGATTTTTTTTCTAAATATTCACTAAAAATAATTATTTAACAAATTATTCACACTTTCAAAATATTTACAAAAATATTCATTTTTTGCAGGATTGGCAGGAAATGTATACATTTATTTATCCACGTGTCATCTTATGTATCCACCTTAATTAATAACTAAAATTAGTTTTTATCATTTGAACAATAAAATTTTATCATGAATATATATGTGTATTTATTTATTTATTTATTTATAATATACTCCGTAAATATTAATCTCATATCTTAATAAAAGGAAAAATATCATTTCCTGCCAACCCTGCAAAAAATGAATATTTTTGTAAATATTTTAAAAGTGTGAATAATTTGTTAATTTATTAATTTTAGTGAATATTTAGAAAAAAAAATTCCAAAAATCAAATGTAAAGTTTATATTATTTTACATTAAGTCAAATATAATTAATATAATACAATAAAATTTATTTAAAAACCACTCAGTCGAGAGTATAAACTAAAATTATAGCCCTCAATTCAAATAAAGACCAATCGATCTTGAGTTTCGATTTTGTCAAACTCGAAAAACATCCACTTCTTACTTGTATACTGGACTATTGTTATAATCAGATTTGTTAAGAGAATAAAACATTAACGGTTATAATAAAATTAATGCAGAATATATGAACCATGGACTCTTTGATTGTTTAAAGGTAAAAAAAATTATAAAATTAATCTAATCTAAAAAATGCTCTTGCACAGTTGCACTCGATATATAAAATATATTTTTATAATTTATAAAAAAAAAAAAGGAAGTTGGGGGTCTAAAAAAAATTAGTACAGGTAAATATATCAGCATTACAATGTGATTTGAATTATTTCTATAAATTAATATAATCTAGATTTTTTATAGATAAAATACTTATAAAATAATTTAAGCTAAAATGATAAGATTTGCAAGATATGAGGTTGTTAAAAATTATATTATGAGATGCAATTATATTAAAATTTTGAAAATTTATGTGCAAGTTTATGAGTTCTATCTTTATATGAGATGAAATTCAAAAAATAATTATGAGTTCTATCTAATATATTTTTTATTTGAAAGAAAAAAACTTTGAATCTGTATAAATTCAATTACTCCATATTGGAGAATCAGCACTTAAAAAAAGTTTATGAGTTCTATGTTTATATGGGATGAAATTAATTATTAGATAACTGCACGTTTGATTTTGAAGATAAAAAAAACTAAAATTATTCTCCATAATTTTATTTTTGTGAAATCTAATCTTTTTTAGGGAAAATATTTATTAAATAATTTAAGGTAAAATGATAGGTTTTGTAAACACTTAAGATGTAAAAATTAGAGGTAACAACTCATATTGATAAGTTTAATAATTTAAATGATATAATTTATAACCACTTAAGATATAAAAATTAATTATAAAAATCAATTAAGTTAGACACATAGGATGGCGCGTGTATAAAATAGATAGAGTCATTGTTCAACGTGACTTCAATTTATTGGATACTTATTAATTGACGTGTCAAAAAATCCGAGCCAAATTGCGCCAGAGAACGACACGTAGAAGAATCGCACCAGAGCCCGCCACATAGGATTTTCACGCCTCTGTTTTAGTATTATATATTGATTTTATTGCTTTTAACACCCATTACATATTAAATCAAAATCTTTTAAAAAATCAACAATACACAAATCAATAAAAATTATTATAATCTCTTACCTAAAAAAACATAAAATACAGTATATTTTAAAATAAAAATTATCATCTGCAAACCAATGTAATACCTTTATGACTCACAGTTGGATGACACTCCATCCGCGAAAACATATCATTTTAGATTTATACACAACTTTTAAGAAAATCAACAAATACACTATTTTACTCTTATTTATTACACTAGTTTTTACTTTATTCAAAAACTTCAACTGCTAATCAAATAATCATTATAAGGACATTTTTATAAAGTAAATGTCAAAATATCAATAATGACGTATCTTTCCCAACAAAATTAATACTCTAAAATACTCCCTCCGGACCACTTTTCATGTAACAAAATATTTGTCCATTTGAACAACATTAATGATAAAAAATTCATAATTTTTTCAATTTATCTCATTAATTCTATTTGATTTTCAAGATACTCTATTAATACTCTAACTTCCAATATATTTTTTTCATTGGTCCATTTTTTAACATTATTTATTTGCTAAAATTTTTAACTATTCTTCTTTTTATTTTTATATTTCTTAAAAAATGTAAAATTGGTCAAAAAATTAATTAAACTACTAGTACTACGGAGGAGGTAGTAATATAATATATTTTACCGAATGGAGGGAGTAGGTCCCATCCAAGAGGCAAGAGTAATTAGTGCAAATAATTCTGGACCCTCCTCCTTTCATCATTTAATTTTGGATGAAAGAACTTCCTCTCATTTTGTCGCCCTCCAACAATAATTTAGTAATGGCTACTAGAACCTTCAAAATAAAATCCCTTGATAATATGGAACCTCCATCATTTCCTAATTTAATTTCTAGTTTCCAGGCATGTAATACGGAGTATACGGATCTGTTCGTATGAGTATTAATTATAACTTATAATACATAAATTTTTTTGGTAAATAACTTATACATAATCTACAATATTGTATTATAATATATATTAAAATGTAATATTGTATATTATATATAATTAATGCTCATATAAATGGATATGCTGCTTAATTATGAAAAATTGATCGATAAGAAACTAATTATTGTGGTATCATCTTATGTTATCAATTTATCATCAACAATATCACATGCCAAAAACATATTCTATATAGAGACTTTTTTTTCACTTCGAAATCATTTGTTTAATCCTTTTTGTTAAAATCAATTGTTTCACCTCACATCAATTAGCCAGGTTCAATTAATATATATATGGGTTCATATGATCTTAGTTGCCTAAGGGCAATTATGTAATTTTGGTGAGGTTATGTTGCAACCGAAACCAAACAGCTCAAATAGAGCTTTGGCGCCAATTTCTGTTAGTTGTTGTAACAAAATTCAATTTGTGTGTGTGAACACAGATCTAAGTCTTTGAACTCTCTCTTCCTTCATGAGAGTAATACTTTGAATACAGATTCCATTTTTTTCTCCAATTTGTGTTTGTCAAAATGGTATCAGAGCATGGATTCGATCTGGTTTGATTGTGCTTGAGTTCTGTATCTTCGATTCGAATTGATCTAAGAAGATACTGGTGGTTTGCGAGTTTTTTTTGTTTCGACGACAATGGTGGGACGAGGTTCCAATTCTCAGGAAGGACAAGGCTCTGGCGATGGAGCAGGAGCTGGCCGAGGATTTGAGAATGGAGCTGGTAGAGGATTCGTTTCTGCCACTCCTCCTGCTCCTGGAAGTGCAGGAATCGGGCGTGGATGGAATTTCGGAAATCCGAATGTGCAATTTGGAGATCTTACGCAAGGTATGAACGTCGTGCACGTAAATCCTTACTTCTTATCAAATTCAGATCATCCTGGGATGAATCTGGTTTCTGCTTTGTTCAATGGCACAAACTTTGTGAGTTGGAGTAGAAATGTTCGAATGGCTTTGGGTGCCAAGGCCAAATTGGGGTTTATTACTGGTAGTTGTGTGCGTCCTAGTGAGAATAGTGAGGACTTTGAGAAGTGGTTAAGGGCTGATTACATGGTTAGATGCTGGCTAGTGAATTCTATGAATAGCGAGATTGGGGAGAGCCTCACCTATGTGCAGTCATCTAGAGAACTTTGGGATGAGATTAAAGATAGGTATTATGAGTCCAATGATACTTTGGTGTATCAATTGAAGAGAGATTTAGGCAATCTAAAGCAGGAGAACATGTCTGTTGGGGCATATTTTATGAAATCAAAGAAGATTTGGGACGAGTTACAGATGCTGGATCCAATTCCAACTTGCAGCTGTGGTGGATTGAATCAGTGTTCTTGCAGTCTATTGAAGAAATTTGTTGAAAAGGATGAGAAAGCTAAAGTCATGCAGTTCCTACTGGGATTGAATGATGTGTTTGAACACTTACGAGGCAATGTATTGTCAAATGATCCACCTCCTGGTTTACACAAGGTATATCAGATGGCTGTGCAGATAGAGAGATCTAAAGGCATGACCTCTTTTGTTCAAGGAGAGAACAGTGTACTGCTGGCAAATAGGGATTATAATTTTGATAGTGAAGCAAATGCCTTAGCAAAGCAAAGATTTAATGATCAGAGTCGATTTGGTGATCAAGGGAAACAATTTGAACAGGCAAGAAGGGACTATAAGAGAGCTAAGCTTGACAGGAAATGTGATCACTATGGTGAGCGTGGCCATACTAAGGATTACTGTTTTAAGTTGATTGGGTACCCAGAGTGGTTTAGAGGACCTGGAGAGGAAGACAAGCCTAAGTATGGTGGGAGATTTGCTACTCAGTTTGACAGTAGTCAACAAGACAGTCCTTTTGATCAACACTTTGAGCATGGTCAGAGTATTGGGAAACCAGATCAAGGCATGGTCAATGCAGTGTTTAATGAGATAATGAAGATGATGAAAGGGAAAGCTCCCTTGGAGTCAGTGGATAGCTCAGTTAACCAGGCTATGACTCACTTTGCAGGTACCTTAAATGTCTCTTTTCTTATTGGTGTTAACAAGGGTGACAGTGATACATGGATTGTGGATTCTGGCGCTACAGACCACATTGCCTTTGACACAAATAATTTCATAGAAGTTCATGATTTGCATACAAGTGTGAATCTTGGATTACCTGATGGAAGTAGTATTGTGGTCAACAAGAGTGGTACAGTGGCGTTAAGTGACAACTTTGTCTTGAAAAATGTTTTACTGGTGCCTCAGTTTAGGCACAATTTGCTTTCTGTTTCTAAAATTGCTTCTGATCAGAGGCTGAGGATTTCATTTGATGATGTATCATGTTGGCTACAGGACCCTATAACTAAGAAGGTGCTGGCTACTGGATATGAGAAGAGAGGTTTATACATGTTGAAGGCTTCAACTTACCTTAGTGGCTGTAAGGATTTTTCTCATTCTCTCAGTCAAGTTGTTTCTGGTTGTAATAAGCTTGATAGAGCACATTTGATTCATGCCAGACTTGGGCACATGTCCTTTGCAAATTTACATCACTTGCCAGAGATTCATTGTAGTGATCTCAGACATATGCATTGTGATACATGTTCTTTGACCAAGGCTCACAAGTTGAGCTTTGACATAAGTGATTCTCTTGCTGAATTTCCTTTTAAGTTGGTTCATATGGATGTTTGGGGACCCTACAGGACCCCTGCTTTGTGTGGTGCTAGGTATTTTCTTACTATAGTTGATGATCATACTAGATCCACTTGGGTCTATCTGATGCAAGATAAACTGCAGGTGTTAAGGAACATTACTGGGTTCCTTAACATGGTTGATACTCACTTTCAAACTTCACTTCATTTCATTAGATCAGATAATGGGACTGAATTTACCCAAAGAGGATGCACAGATTTGTTCAGTTCTAGGGGTATCATCCATCAAAGGTCAGCTTCAGGAGTTCATGAGCAAAATTGGTGTGTGGAAAGGAAACACAGGCACCTAATTGAAACTGCTAGAGCAATCAGACTTCATGCTGGTTTGCCTATCAAATTTTGGGGAGAATGTGTCTTGAGTGCTACTCATATCATCAACAAATTACCATCTGCTGTCCTTCATTGGAAATCTCCATTTGAGATGCTCTATAGATCTCCTCCTAGGTATGATCAGCTCAGAGTAGTTGGATGTCTATGCTATGCAGTCCAACCTAATGATCATAGAGACAAATTGGGAGTAGTGTCTAGGAAATGTATATTCCTTGGCTATCCAACTGCTCAGAAAGCCTACAAACTGTATGATCTAGCCAATCACACTATTATTATCAGCCGTCATGTGAAGTTTGTAGAGCACATCTTTCCCTTCAAAACTCCTAGCATTGCTACAGATTCTCTCAATGGTGCTGATGTTCATCCTCTGGTGCCTTTTGATGATGATTGTCCTGGTTTTCTAAACACCCGACCACTCCCTATTCACACAGATCCTATAGGATCTCCCACCCATATCCAGACCCCACATCCTTCTTCACCTGACATTGCTACACACAGGAACTCAACTCCAATTCCAAGTCAGGTTTCAGATTCTCTTCTCTCAGGCAGTCCAGTTGAGAACTCATCCTCATCCATCAACAGCTCACCGGTTCCCATCATATCTCATGGCCTTAGAAGTCATATTCATAGGCCTACAAAATTTCAGGATTTCATATGCAAGGATATCCCATCTAGAGGCCATCTAGACACATCCTCTGGCTCTGAATCCTTTGCAGTGTTTTCTACCACACATCTTTCTCATCTGTCTTCACACTATGTACACTCACTTATAAACATGTGCAACACTTTTGAGCCTCGCTCTTACAGCCAGGCCAAAGGAATTTCATAATGGGAAAATGCCATGTCCTTGGAGCTTAATGCTCTCACCAGCAATCACACTTGGCAAGTTCTTCCTCTCCCAAGTGGCAAGAAGGCTATAGAATGTAAGTGGGTATTCAAGATCAAGTACAAGCCAGATGGAAATATTGAAAGCTATAAGGCTAGATTGGTAGCTAAGGGATATAATCAGGTGAAGGACAAGGACTACAAACAAAATTTTTCTCCAGTGGCCAAATTATCTACAGTCAGAATCATTCTTGCTCTCGCAGCAAATAAGGGATGATCTCTTCACCAACTGGATGTGAACAATGCCTTCCTACATGGTTATTTAGAAGAAGAGGTTTACATGCACCCCCCTCCTGGCTACTCAGTTCCTATTGGGCATGTATGTAAGCTCACTAGATCTCTTTATGGACTAAAGCAGGCTAGCAGGCAGTGGAACTCTGAGCTCACAAAGTTCATGGTCAGGATGAGATTCACTCAATCCACTCATGACTACTCCTTATTTGCCAAAGCATCAGGCTCATCTATGACCATTGCTTTGGTGTACGTAGATGATATGCTGTTGCTAGGGAATTCTTCAGAAGAAATTGCCTCCACAAAGCAAGCCCTACACAAGGCTTTCACCATCAAAGACCTGGGAATTGCTAGATATTTCTTAGGGATGGAAATTTCCAGATCTTCTCATGGAATTCTCCTAAACCAGAGAAAGTACATTCTTGATATTCTCAGGGATGCACACATGGAGAATTGCAAATCTACTGATTTTCCTATGCAACATGGAACAAAGCTTTCTCTTCATGATGGTGATCCAATCTCAAGACCTGAAGATTACAGGAGATTAGTGGGCAGGTTGCTGTATCTCACTCTTACACGCCCTGACATAGCTTTTGCTGTTCAACAATTGAGTCAATTCCTTCTTAACCCACTGCAACCTCACTGGAATGCTATGGTATATCTGCTCAGATATCTCAAGGGGTCTTTCAATCTGGCTCTTTCCTACCCAGCTTCTTCCTCTCTAGCAGTTCATGCTTATACAGATGCGGATTGGGGCAATTGTGTGGATACAGGGAGGTCCCTATCTGGGTACTGTGTGTTTCTAGGATCTTCACTCGTCTCCTAGAAAGCTAAGAAGCAAAAGGTTGTGTCTAAATCCTCTACAGAAAGTGAATATAGAGCCATGTCTATAGCTGTCAGTGAACTAGTATGGGTTCAAGGTATTCTAGCTGATCTTGGCATACCTATTTCTCTTCCCATTACCTTGTTCTGTGATAACAAGAGTGCACAACAACTTGCTCTCAATCCTGTCTTACATGAGAGGACAAAGCATGTCCGGATTGATTCTCATTTCATTAGAGAGATGGTGGCTCAAGGGTTTATCTCCACCAAACATGTTGCTTCATCCCTACAACTTGCTGACATTTTGACCAAGGCCTTGGGAGCTCATCAACACACTTTCCTTCGTGCCAAGCTTGGTCTAGTGGTCCCTATGGCTAGTCCAGCTTGAGGGGGGCCTATGGGTTCATATGATCTTAGTTGCCTAAGGGCAATTCTGTAATTCTGGTGAGGTTATGTTGCAACCGAAACCAAAAAGCTCAAATAGAGCTTTGGCGCCAATTTCTGTTAGTTGCAGTAACAAAATTCAGTTTTTGTGTGTGAACACAGATCTAAGTCTTTGAACTCTCTCTTCCTTCATGAGAGTACTACTTTGAATACAGATTCCATTTTTTTCTCCAATTTGTGTTTGTCAAAAATATACTAATCTCTAACCTGGTTTATATACTTGATGGGTTATTTTCTTGATATTATTATTAGGAGAGGTGACAGTCTCCATATCGATCTAGCCTATATTGTTTCGGAAAAAAGAAATTACATAAATTAACCAACGATCCGAATGTCTTCTTATTTTTTGATGGAAGAATGTCTTCGTATGAGAAAATGTTAAAGTGTTTAATTTTTGGGCTCGAGCTCCGACTCGTGTCGAACTTAAAATATTATTCAAACTCAACTTGTTTTATGTATTCGAACGAGCTCAAGTCGAGCTCGAGCTATTCCACAAAAGTTGCATAATCCAAACCAGAATTGGGTGAACCCGGACTAGATAAAAAAAAATATTTAAAAATTGTCTAAAATAGTTAGTTTAGTTGAATTTTAATCAAATCGACATTCTTAAGATGGCTCCAAATCCCATGTATTCGAGTTTGTCCTCCTCCTATCCTCTTCTCCTCACAAACTTCAGTTAAAAAGAAAAACATTAATAAATTAAAATTTAAAAAAAGTAGATTAAAATAATTATAAAAAGGAGACAGAGGAATGAGACATGATGATGCAAACCCTCCTAAGATGTGTCATGAGAGAATATAGGTTAGAAAATCTAAAATAGTTACTCTCAAAACACATGTCAAAGCCTTATAAAAAGTCTTGTACAATATGATATACACTACTCGTAGTAATTAAGTTGGTGATGGCCCATTTACCTCCCCAACTATACACTAAAATCTTGTTCCCTCAAAGGTCATTTCAGTAAAAAACACTTGGCACAAAATGATAAACAATGCAAATCATCCATCCATGATCCATCAAACACTTTGATATATAAAATTATAAATAGCTACTCTACCAACCATATACTATGAGACTGCATGTGTTAATTAAGCAACAAACACATACAACAAAACCTAAACCTGTAAACTATCCATCCAAAACCCCTCTTTCACTTGTGCTACATGGATGATCCACATCTTGCAAATCCTCTACCTTCGGAGATCGACAACAGCCACCGATTACTCCATGGAAGCCGGTACTTGATGTGGAGCCTCCAATTTCTACTCTCTCTTTCATTGTTGTCTCTCTTCCTCTCCTACTTGACAGGGATTTCCTTGTCCTCTTCCTACACCTACTACCTGTCCACCTTCTTCGTCCCCCTCGTAACGCGCGCACTCGAGAGGAAGTACATGTTCCTCATCTCCAACGGCCTCATCCTCGTCTTCCTCATCACTTCCCGGGGCCTTCTTGATCATGATCATCATCTCGGTGACTATGTTGTTGATGCCGTTACGACACAGCTAGAGACCGGT
This sequence comes from Persicaria maculosa, assembly GCA_963922045.1. Lineage (NCBI taxonomy): Eukaryota > Viridiplantae > Streptophyta > Magnoliopsida > Caryophyllales > Polygonaceae > Persicaria > Persicaria maculosa. Next base: position 75,647,580 of record OY998256.1, on the reverse strand, counting down.
GTGGTTGGCCTTAAGGATGAGGGGAAGGAATCAGAAATGGAAGCTTTTTCGGAGGGTGAAAAGGAAGAAGAAATGGTGGAAGCTGTTGGTCCTGAAGAGGACGAAGAAGGAGGGGAAGACGACGAAAATGAAGGGGCGGAGATGGAAGCAATTGGATCAAGCAACTGCAATGAAGATGATGAAGAATTAAACAGGAAGTTTGATGAGTTTATAAGGAAGATGAAGGAAGAACTTAGGCTCGAAGCTAAGCAATACCATATTATTGCTGCTTAATTACAACTTAATTTGTATGTATATATTTTGATGTTAGCTTTGTTCTATCTCCCTTGTAGTTATGGAACTGCTAGTAATTATACTTGTTGATCTATCATTAATATATATAGTTATAATTGCGGAAATTAAATATACCGAAAATCAGGGTTTAGGGCACTATGTTGATATGAACGTGGTGCTCTAAACCCTAATTTGCCTTCGATTTTCATTGTCTACTTCCAATTCTAAGTCGATTCAGACGTACATTAGCGTAATTCGAATTTGCGGTGTATCTAACAACACCTAACTAATTATAATACACGTATAAATTTTCCTGCATTTATTTTTATTGATTCTCAAACTAAAGATGTTAATCCATGGATCAATCACATCTTACACATATATGTTCTTGCACTTACCAAAAAAAATATATATGTTCTTGGAAGAATTTAATTTACTTTATTTTATTTTTTCTAATCTGGAAATATTAATTTGAATTAAAAAAATGATTTTTCTAAGGGCATAGGATAGAAAAATCGTATTTTTATTAATCGCTTCTTTATTTGGTAAGAAATCTTTATAGTATTTCAAAAAAATATCTAAAAGTAAAATAAATAAAAATTGAGTATTATTAAGGTAAAAAGTTAGAATGGATCAAAAGCAAGATGACCGACCAATTAACAGTATTTTTGCGGACAAGACATCAAATTTAAAATGAGAAATTATATTATTACAAAATTGGAGTATGTAAATACAAGGGAATATATGCTCATTTTGCGGCATAAAACATGTTGTAGAATGTACTAGAGAGCATCAGAGACTCGTGAACAATTAAAGAATTCCCTAGAAATGTTTATTGCTTAAAAATCTTTAGGAATATTTATACTAGTAACTGTATAAAATATCCTTTACAATTAAACCCAACCAATATTTAATCCAGATTTTTTTTTAATTTGGAAGGAATTTAGATAGATTTTAAGGTTAAAAAAATCATTAATTCAGTTGACCCAACCTAGCTACATTTTTATTTTCTCAAATATAAAACCATCAACAAAATTATTAATTCAATTAAATAATACACTAACACATCCTCCACGACCGGCCACCAAATCAAATCTCACCATCAACTCTATCATAGATTTAGAACTTCGGATTCTTATCCGAAAAGATGATCTAAGTTAGACTATCGATGGTACGTAATCTACCCTAATCGCTCTCAAATCAAATCTCACCTGATACGCCTTCAAATGCAGGCAATTCATAACAACCATAATAGCAAAATCCGAAACTAAAATGACCCGATGTGAACCTTACTACTTGCTCCTATCAACATTCTTCGCCTCCAAGGATACAATGTCACCCGGTGTATCGATATCTCTTGATAGTAATCACTAAATTTATACTGTAAACTGTACATTTAACTTTCAATCAATTGTTATAGGCAGAGTAGTATAGGTGACAACCGGGTCGGGTCGGGACGGATCAATATTAGGTCACGTCAATATCAAGTTTGGATCGGGTAACAAGTGGATCAAAATCAAGTCTTTGTCATTATCAGGTTGATTCATTTTGGTTTGGTGGGTTTATTCAGAACCAGTTAAAATTTATGTATTTAATGTACAAATGAACTTGAACCCCACACTTTACTCTGTATGGGTCGGGTTAAATCGGGTTCGGGTTATTTTGGATATAGGGTTAAATTGAGTTCCTATAAAAATTCAGGATCAGTCGAGTGATGAATAACCCTTCAAGTCAAATTCTTCAGACAAACATGAATTTTACAAGAGGTTAAAGTTAGCTAATTTAATGTACAAATCTCAGCAAGTGAGATATAACACCTCAAATTCACCGGACAGCTACTCTCATATGTATAATTTTACAGAGTAGCTGTCAAAAGGGAAATTGGGTAGCAACAGCATGTACACTCATTCAAAACAAGGTTAGAATCAAAGAAAAATGTCGTTCAGGGATGAATTTCCGACGAACAACTATTCTGCAATGGTGGACAAGGATGGTCTCCATCTCGGGCTTCCCTGTCCTTTCTCCGCTAAGAGATCTGCAAACTGTATGCTGATCCCCATCGACTTGAGCGCCTCTGCGTTCTTCAGCATCTGTTTCAGCTGCTTCTTCGTCACAACGACCCTCACGCTTTTGCTTTTGGAAGCATAATCCTCATCCATAAGCTGATCCTGGTTCTGTGGCGCTTCCTTGACAAACGTTGATGGGTTTACAGGGGGAGGAGCCGGATGCACTTTTGCATACTTGCGATAGGGCTTTGCGGATAATTTCTCAAGCGATTTCAAGGCTACGGACTCTTGATTCTCATCAAGATGTACAGCCTTTCGAGAACACTTAACACCTAAGCAGTTCCTCATATTTCTATGTGTAGACTGAATGTAAATGGATTACAGAGAGCAACACATTTATATAGGATTTGCTCTGAATCATTACCTCTATATAAAATCTGGACGTGTGAGCAACCTCCTTGATTTGTTCATGTCCACTTTCTCCATGAGAGGCTGCACACTAATAGTTGATAATCATAAAGTAATACCTTACAAAAGTCAAATACCATTATATATCATTAGTATAAAACCTGCAGCTTATTTCTGCTAATAAATAATAATACTTGCAAACCTGCAGATTATATTAGGAGTATATAAAACTTCTCAACGTGCAGACCACAGGGAGGCGGAAGCAGATCTTCATCTTACAATGAAAGGTCAAAAGAAGATGTAACAACACAATTGAAGGCAATTGACAAGGGATATGCAAATAAAATAAGCACACAAGGGCACAAGCAGATGCTTTATCATTAGAAAAGTCAAATCATTAGAAAAATAAGTGAGCAATTAAGGGATATATATGAAATAATCCTATAGTTTACACTTGCAACTTCGATGTGTGCTTTAAATTGACACTTCTTTGTCAAGAGGAACACCTCAAACTAACAAAGATATGGCTTGTGTGATTTTCTCATCAGTCCTGAATCACCGGGTTCTCTTCAACTATTTTGTATACCTAATATGGTGCTTCCAGCTTCATAATGCGACCTCGGGTGTACTGGATTGAATTTCTCATCAAGTAATCTTCGCATCACGTGTAATATCACTTGTTATGTTTCAGAAAGTAAAAATGGAAGTACTTGGATATCATAAAGACAACACTTTTAACAAATCTAAGAATCCATTCAAGTAAACATAAACAAATTACAAAAGCATCCTGAATAACCTACTTTATAAAGAAGAGTAAAGAAACATAAACAGACATTCTTGATTGTACTCAATACGACCTCTACAAAACCTTTAATATTAAGCTTCAGTGATATCACTGATTGCATGCTATTGGTAACAGGGCATTGTATAAAACACAAATAAAAGTTGAAGACCTTCTAAAAAACCTCAAGTGAAGATACAAGGAAGTGCTCTACAATTATGAAGATTTTTTTTTTTTTTTTTGAAGAGAATTACATACCATAGCTCAAAATCAATCGGATCACGAGGTAAAAAAAACTGCTTTGTCAATGTGAAAGCAACTATTCAGAAATGACTTCCTCAGAGTTTCTAGATTCCAACCATTTCTTGGCTGCAGATTTTGTTGTCAAAAACCAGCCAGCCTCGTCTGCTGTCTCGTAAAATGGAGAATTAAGGTTCTTCAGATGTGATTCAACCACACTAGCCAATCCTTTCTCGGAATGTTTGTGCTTTCCATGTCCAGTATTGATGCCAAGCGCAGGTGGAAGGTCCTCGCCGCTTTCTATGGCCCTGGTCAAGTCATTCATCCATATATGCAAAGCAGTCAGAGCAGCGCCATATGATAGAGTTTTCAAATGTAAAGACCACTGAATTGGGGTTTTGGACTGTATGTTGATGTATATCCCAAGCTTGAGACCCATATCCAAAAGCTCACACGCTTTCTCCAATAAGTTGAGGTTGATACACAAATCGATTAAACAGTTGCAGTAGGCCTTCTTGACCTCAGGTTCAATGGTCTCAAAGAGCTGCATAGCTGCTTCCCTAAACACCCCAATGTCATTGTCCTCCTCCACCAAGAGCTTCACCACAGAACCAAGTTTCTCGTTAGCCCTCACAGCACAGTCTATAAGGCTACTAAGCTCTTCCTTAGGCGTTTGAGTCATCACATTCAGAAGCGAACCACAAAACCTATCATCAGGGGTTATGCCCAGTTCAAAAATCTGATTGAAAGTCCTCACTACAGCATCAGTTCGGTTTGCCTTCCCATAGCACTGGATAAGCGAAGTCAATATAAATATATTAGGTTGAAAACCTGCTTCTATCATTTCATTCAGCATGGACTCCGCCTCATCAACTTGCCCACTGCAAGAATACACTGTAACCATGGATGAAAAAGTCCATGAATCCGGGTTGCAAGTGCCCGATTTCTTCATCTCTTGAAAGATTTCAGCAGCTTCATCATTCAACCCAACATCCGCGCAAGTGGCTAAAATAGCATTGTACAGAACAACATTAAACTCCAGCCCTTTCTCCTTCATCTCCCTATAAATCTTGAGAGCATCTTCGCCATAACGCGCCCTACAAAACGCCCTCAAAAGAGCAGCATAAGTCCCCCATGTCGGAGACATCCCACTATCAATCATCTCCTTGTAAATGTTCTTCGCTTGCCACGGCCTCTTCGCTCTCCCCATACTATCTAACAGAGTATTATATATAACCTGATTAGGCTTAACCCCAAGAGCCTTCATCTCCTCATAAACATTCAAGCACCCATCAAAATTACCAGACTTCCCATAGAGTCTAATCAATGTCGCAAACGTGACAGCATCAAGATGCCACTTCTCAGTCCGAGCACGGTCATATATGCTAAGAGCTTTATACACCTCCCCAGCCCGCCCATACACATCAATCATCGCCGAGTAGGTCATGACATCAGGCTCACACCCGAATTCCGGCATCTTCTCAAACCAATCCACAGCTTTTTCGTGCAAAGAGGAGAGCCTCGCGCAGGTGATCAATGTAGAGAACGTGACATTATCCGGCTGAACTCCTTTCTTAAGCATTTCGTCGAACAGCTTCTCTGCACTCTCCAAATCCTGACACTTCCTCAAAACCTTCAGCGTCACATTGTACAGAACCACTTTCCTGCTAGATTTCACCATACTCAGGAAATACTCTAGAGCAATCAGAGCGGTTTGGGGATTGCTCATGTTGTTCAACACCGTGACCGCGTCTTGCTCCACCAGGTCGCCACCGAGACCAACCAAAACCGCCGAGACATCTTCGAGTGTCGGATTAGCTGAGTCCAGAGCTTCAGCTATACGAACAAGAGTAGGATACCTCACATTGTGAGCTTTCCGCCGAAGCTCAGATGCTCTGGGGCTGTTAGGGTTTACCCAAACGTAGGATTTGGTCTTCAATTTCGGGTTAAATGAAGAAGGTGAAGAGGAAACCCCATCCGGATTGGGGAATCCAGATTGTTTAGTGTCGGATTCGATTTCATTGATTACCGGACCCTGCAAGGAGAGGGAGAGCTCGGAGTTTAGCCTGAGAGAGAACGGCTTTGAGGCCGAAATCAGCGTTGATAGCTTCTTGGTAGTCGCGGAGAGAGGGAAAGGAGAGAGACTGAGATTAACAATTCGCCATGTAGGAGACGAGGGAGACGAGGGAGCGGTGAGATTGAACTGCACCGCCATTTTCGTTCTCTCAGTACTGAGTTCGCTAATTTTGAGTCGCCACTCTCAGACTCAGTAGTTGAAATTTCAACGTTATCTTCGTCTTCAGGGACCGTCACCTGTCAAGTGCTATTTGGGCCACGGCCCATTTGAATTATTGAGACTTTCAATGGCCAAGCCCACTTATCTAACATGGGCAAAATTTACGACATTGTGAAATGCTATCATTGATTGGATGGCTTGGTTCTGGTGTGGTTGCTTTGATGATTTTTTTTCATGTAAGGAAAACAATCGAGGACTAGAAACTACCACCTCAACAATCAAACAAAGTCGGTAGACAACGAACCGCCAAACAACGAAAAAACGAAAATAACAAAGGTTGAAAAACAAGCAATGACAATCAAACAATTCCGACCGACCTAGCAAATCAAATCCTACCTCGTTGAGGGCAACATAGAATAAAAAACGAAATCAAGCGCCATCAAGAAGCGGTACCGCTGGCCACCGATACATCAGGAGTCCATTTAGGCAGTGAAGACAAAACATTTATGAATATATAGATGTCAAACATGTCGTATATGATCTAACAAATTTAGTAAAAAAAACGCAACTTTATTAGTAAAGCGCACAACTTTTACGCAATGAAATAGAAAAATCGATACATGACTCAATCGGTAAAAGCCGCAAAGAAATTAGAACAAAGATCGAGGAACCCATGAACACACCTACTTTAGAAATAATTTAATCTTTGGTTGCTTTCATGCATACAACTATACAAGGGTGAGACAAAGTGACAAGCACACCAATCAATTCAAATTCATACGGAGTACTTAAATTTAATGGGAAATCAAGTTAATTTGGTAGTGACACAAAAACTCTAAACCTCTAACAATTCATTAACCACACAAAAGACCTAGCAATTAATTCTAGCATTTAATTAACAAACACTGTGATCTTTCAGTTAATCAAATATACATATGTCCCATTGGTATAAAAACACCGAGAATAATTTATCATTAGTATTAATGTGCCTTAAATTATCGTTGACCCCCGATACATCAGGGGGTTCGGGTGGTCTGGCAGAATCATCACGCTTTTACGGTATGCAATATTTATTGTAAACGAGTCTATTGTCGGTCTGTTTTGAACTTTCGGTTGTCTGTTTCAGACTTTCAGTTCATTATTTGCTTAGGGTGTTATGAGTCTCTCAATATACTCATGAAACGCTGAGCCATTGTAACCCTGAAATGTTTTGCTTCCGGTCTCTAACACAAATCCGTTTCTCTGCCCAGGGACATAGGTAACACAATATTGTTGTCTTTCTTCACTTTTATCATTCTCGTTATAACCATTAGAAGCGACGAAAGACTTATGTAACTCGATCAACGATCATCGAGCATTATAAAAATCTTATGTTTTTTTTTTTTGAAATAAATTGATGGATTCATACCACCCGGATTTCTATTATATTATTGATTCCGTCCTTTTGAGCAACCTCTTGGGGTTGATAAAGTCCTTATAAAAGTCAATATACAGAGTCTATCGATCATGCATTAAACTACTCCAACCTGCAGCTTATTTCTGTCAAGTGTTAACAAATAGTAATCCTTGCAAAGTCAACTGCTTCCACCGATCAATTGTAGCTTATAATAAAATAGGGTAAATTAAAAAAAAAAAAAACCCTTAAATTAGACGACTTTTCAAAAAACCATCTGTAAATTTTTTTGGGCAAAACATTTCTTCACATTTTTTTTACAGTAGATAAAAAGTAGGACGTCTTTGATAAAACAAAGATCATCGATCCTTGATCATCACGAAGAATGATATTACAAGGTCCCTATTGAAAGGGAGATGACGAAGAATGATATTACAAGATCCCTATTGAAAGGGAGAGGGCTCATATTACAAATACAACTAGCTTTTACAATAAAACATTCATTCCCATTCATCAAATGCTTTCATTCAACCACCCACATATATGTCTTAAGCTCCGTTTGAACAGAAGTACTATTTTTAGGGCCCTTGAGGGTTCGTTAGTATTTTTAATGAAGTAATTAATTAAGCACTCAAAGAGGACAAGTTGGTTACGGTGGAAACCCTCAAACTACGCACATATAATGCGGGATAAAAACCACCACCTTTGTCTTGGGGATGATTTTCAATAGATATACTTCTTTTATTGATGAAAACCTAAACATACCGCCCGTAGTATTAGTTGTTGAATGTTGAATTTGTTGTGATGTCTTGGGATTGTCCCACATCGAAAAACACGATAACCCGAGCCTTGCATATAAGTCAGTGGGCCACTCCTCCTATTGCCAATTGGTTTTAGGATGGAACCCCGCTGGTCTTGTGTGCTCGGCTTGGGTGCGCATGATGCGCTCTGCCGTGTGGACCCCCCACGGTTATATGGCCCACCGGGATTTATCAGAATTGATACAAACAAAACACAAAGTGATCTGAAGAGGTCAAGTTATTTCATGAATTGACTCAAGTGTTGAACACTAAAAGCAATATATATCTGGTCTTGTATAATCAAGGCCTAAATGATCATCTGATCATGCTTAGAGTGTTTCCTTTCACTCTAAAGGATGCAACAAGTGATTGACTCTACTACACCTACCACCAGAAAGCATTACTACTTGAGTAAGATTGAAGAAAGCTGCAAAGTGGAAGAAGGGAGAGGCTGATTTGGTGGAGGGTTTGAGCGTAGAGATGGTGGACGCAAGCTGCAAAGTACTGGCATGCAAGAGCGGAGACGGTAGGGGTCACCGAGTCCAGGGAGGGAGTAGTTTTGGCCATTGTTAGATAACTTTGGAGGAAGAAGATGATCATGTATGTATTGATTTGAGTACATATATAGTTCATGAAGATAAGTTAGATATTATCGAAATCAAATCATATTGTAATCAAATCCTATTGTAAAAGATATTGTAGAATAAAAATCACATATTAAAACGAACCAATTAAACTTGTTATCAATTTGATTGATTTAATAATAGATTCAGTTTGTCATAGGGTAAATTTGTCACCCCTAGGTATACTTGTCCTCCCATTCTCAACAAAAATGAATTTTAACGGGAGAAGGTCTGGTGAGAGCATTTGTTGAATATGGGTAGTTTAATGTAATTTCAATTTTTGTGGGTGGTTTTGTGAAAAGATATGGAATTTAAAGGCAGTTTATGTAATGTGCCCTATTATATAATGTGCAGACTCTTCAAATGCTATCATGCTATAGCTAATCTCAAGCCTGCAGCTTTCCTCGCAAACCCATCAATCCCTCTGAGTTGGTTTAAAGGTGGGTTTGTTTCTTTGTTGAAAGTAAGTTGGTTTTGTACCTCAAAACTATTGTTATCTTTCTTTGCTAATTGTAGACATCCTGTGATAATTTGATATTGCAAAGGTGTCGATCACCCGTAGAGTTCAGGTGTGATGGAATTCTTCTTTTCTTTCCCTAGTTATCTAGCTTTGCTCTTTTTCTTTTCCTGATTTTGGGGGCAGGGTTTTGGGACAGAGGATTTACACTGAGTAGATGAAGCCTATAGGAGGAGGCAGCCATCCCATCGTTCCTTTTTCACCATCCCATCCCATCGGTTGTTTATTGCCTATTGGTATTTGTATTTTATCGGTTGTTTGGGAAGTCGATCGTCCATCCCATAGTTTTTTTTTGTTTGTAGGATTCATTTGAATGTTCAAATGAATATTTATGCACATATTCATCCATATTCAGTTATATTCTATGCGTTTTTTCTAGTTAAGACTACCGTTAACTTTTCAATCGAATGGATAAATATAAAAAAGGCACGTTATTTTTTAATCTTTTTATTTTTCAAAAATTTCTCTTTTTAGACTTATCATTTGAACTTCTCATCATAACCCTTAATTCAATATTCATCCAATGCCTTAGAAGTGTTCTCACGGATGCATTATATGGAGCATATGCACTGGATAGCTATTATATATATATATAGTGTATGGATTATTTGTACACAAGCCTTAGAGTGTACCTTGTGCACAAATATTATTCGGTGAAATGTGAGTATTGTTTAGGGGAATGTGAAACATTATTTGGTGAAATTTGAAGCATTTTGTATAAATTGTTAATATTGCTTAGAGAATTGAGGTTTCTTTTATTTGAAATGGATAAATAAATAAAAAACTAAGCTTTTCAGTATAATGTTACAAATTATTCAAAGGAATTGTGACGTTTTCATTTGAACTGAACGGGAAAAGAAAATATAACAGTATTCGGTAGAATGTTTAACTGACGAATAATTTTTATATAAAAAAAACTATCCACACATACGAATAATTATATTATGACAAATGAATAATTAGTTTGTTTACCGTTTACGCCGTAAGAAGTGTTCAGACCGGATCCATCCTCTCTCTCTTCAGACTAGCCAAATGTCGTCGACTATCAAGAAGATTTTTGGCAAAAATCATAGTAGGAAGAAGAAGAAAGCTGCAGAGGCGGAGGCCTCCACCTTGGTTGAGGGGGAAACGGACGTGGAGACAGCCCAAGCGGCTACTGCAGAACAATCGGAGGGAGAGCAAGTGGCCCAAGTGGAGGTCGAAACCCAAACGGAGGAGGTTGAATTATCGCCATCGGTATGTAATTTCTATCTTTTTTCATTTGCATAGATAGTCTATTATTGAGCCGATATATAATATAAATTTCGATTAGTTTAGAATTTAAATGTTGTGAAGAACCGTTTATGTAGGAAATTTTCCTGTGATTAACAACATAGGCACATATATATACCATGAGTAAATACTAAATATGTTAAAACATGTCCAAAGTTTCTTATGACACACAACGGCGAGTGGCAACCGCAGGACTCTCGGAAAGGTGAGGCAGAATTACAGACTTAAGATTTACAGGGTCGTTCTGTAAAAACCTAGATCCAAATTAACTAGAAATCGGTTTTGATAGCGGAAGCGAATAAGATCTAGAACGATATTCAAAAGATCAAAGAGAATGATCACATGCAAGAGAACGAACAAATCGATTTTACGTGGTTCGGTATAAATACCTACATCCACGGGGCCTCAAGAGTTGGCCGAATCCACTATACAGAGTTAGTACAAAGGATGATACAAGCAATGAAATTAAGCAAACAACCCTAAACTAACATGCATGTGAATCAGGGGTACAAGGAAGAAGAGAAAATCCGCCTGTATGGGATAAACCGGAAGATCGAAGAAGGATTCGATCCCCAAGAACCCTAGATCTCAGAAGACACGGAGAGCGGCCACCTAAGAGGACGTCGGAGCTCTATCCACCTTCCAGAGACGCCAACAACAACCTTTCTTCTCCGAGCGCTCACAAGCCGACGGCAAGAGCAGGAGAACCTCCAAACCCTAGAAACCCTAGCGGAGCATTTGTGAGGAGAGAGAAAGACGGTGACTGAAGTGAAGAGCTCCAACAACTGGAAGAGAGGCTTTATAGCTAGGTTAAAGCCCGAGCACCAAAACGATGCGCTTCACATACGAAGAGGCAAGGCAAAGGCTCCGGATCCTCTGGGCTACCAAAGGTTCATCTAGTGCCGAGATCACTGGGCCGAGTAATGGGCTAAAGCCCAATACCGGAATTAAATCCTTCTCCCTATAATCTATATAACTATCTATCTATATAACTATATAAAAGAAGCTTTTGCCCCATAAATGCCCATACTTGTAATCCTAATAAGTTGTCCTGATAATCAACTAATCAACCTCATAAATGCTAATCTATATAATATAACTATATAAAAGAAGTTTTTGCCCCATAAATGCCCATACTTGTAATCCTAATAAGTTGTCCTGATAATCAACTAATCAACCTCATAAATGCTAAAGAATATATATAACTATATAAAAGAAGCTTCTATATAACTATATAAAAGAAGCTTTTGCCCCATAAATGCCCATACTTGTAATCCTAATAAGTTGTCCTGATAATCAACTAATCAACCTCATAAATGCTAAAGAAAGGACAATTATATTTTGCGCTATATCACACAACGAAACGTATGAAATCTTTGAATAAATAATACGTAGTAACTCTTTTTGTGCTTTGGCCAATTTATTGCCAAAGCAACTAAATAACATGTATGTGAAGCGTTTTTTTATTTTGGTGGAAGGAATGCCAAAGGAAGTGTAATTGAAAATCAATTAAAAGCTCAACCTTTTACATTTTATATTATTAATGCTAAAATCTTCTATCTATATATTTGCCCGATAAATGCCTATAGATGTAATCCTAATAAGTTGTCAAAGAAATGTCAAAGGAAGTGCAATTATATTCTGTGTTATATCACACAACGTATGAAATGTGAAAGGTTGTGCACTAACACCCAATCAATAACTCATAGTTGAAAACCTCTAAACCTCCTTTATGTTATAGACCATTAGTGTCATCCTAACATTCAAAATTGGGGGTTACATTCAAATTAATTCACATATAATTTATTATATAATTGATCCACTTTTAGCCGTTTGGTTCTTCCTCCTTCATATATGTCAGTATATATATAGGGTAATCTCTCATTCACAATCACAGCACAAACATAATAGAGTTCATTGTTTCAATTTGATTAGCCAAAAAAGAAAACAAATTAGCCATGAATGTAGGAATCACAAGCAAAACAAAACAAGAGTAGGGGCTTGCCAAGTCGGAATTTGAGTAGGCTATTTACACACACAGCGTACTGTAGCCTACTCTCTCTCCGATTTGTACAGCAATTCAGATTTCTGTCATTGAAATAGAAATTAAGATCCACCTGTGTCTCTTCATTTTCTTTGTTGCTTTAGTTTACTAGATACAAGAAACGCATAAAAGAGTTATTATTTATTCAAAGATAAATTGAAGTTCTATGCTGTCAACGGACGTCTTCAGCCTGGATTCTGAAGCTTTGGGAAACAATGACCACTGGCAAATTTTTTAACACAATAGACACTCTAACACAGGTAATATCTTTCAAATTTTTTTGGTAGAAATATCTTGCGAATTTTGATTCAACTTATTTATACTTACCTCTAAACCTCTAAATATGTAAATTGCTTTTCAATTAACACATGATTCGGTTAAAGGTTTGGCTTAGATACAATGGTTCCATAACAACAAGTTGCCGGTGGTTGGTGTTCGGTGTCCTGGTGATTTCGGTGGTTCAACAACTCTCCCGTAGATAATTATAAGTTGGGACACTCGACTCTGTTTTGCATTAGTCCGTCATCAGGGGAAGAACGACGTCTGATACTTTGGGCGGTACGACGGGGAGAGGAGACCTTCGATCAGGACAATGACACATCCCTGGAAGGTTCAACCTCGGTGCCGCGATAGATTCTAACAGACTCCTGGCTGACAATTAACGAGAGAATTAGAGGGGAATGAATGTCAATGGAGTAGTTGTTGAAGGCGGCGCCTGAACTTGGCTCAGGCGGAACCTGGTATTGATCTTCATCTTCCCAAGATGGGAAGGCGAGGAGTTAAGATCTGGGTTCGACGGTTAACCTTGAAGATCGAAAAGGTGAAATAGATCGAGAACGGGGATGATTGATTGAAATTGAGGAGAGAGAGGACAACCTGTAGATCGTGAGGGGCGACGACTGTTGAGGGAAGCCATGAAAGGAGAGATTGAAAGCTCGAATAGGTGTTGTCGATGGCGGACGAGGTAAGTATGGAGGAGGAACGGGAGGTCAGTTGCGTTCAGATCTAAATATTTTAGGGAGAATTGTAGCCTTTTAGCTAGGGTTAAATTATGAAAACTATTCAAACCAAAATTTTTTTTATGAAAACTATTTTATTTCAATCCTAGAAATATATTGGATTCTCAATTCCTCATCAAATCTTTTTATAACAAACTAGACTAAATAAAAATATTTTTACTTTTAATATTAAAAATCCCACAAAACTATGAATTTTCATTGATATATATGTGGAAAAAATTCTCAATGTTGCAATACAATAAATAAATTTAGGTCAATCTCATAAATAAATAAATAAATAAATAAATAAATAAATAAAAGGCATCCAACTCACATATATACATGATTAGATGATTAGATGAAACTTGGATATATCTAATTAGTTAGTTAATTTGGAAAGAAAGATTTAATTTGATCAATATATTGTATTTGGATGAGATACTTTCAATAAATAATTTCACCTCAAAACCCCAAAATGGAAAAAATAGTTCAGTATATTTAAATTAGAATTTCCTAAAATAAATTTATAAAAATTATAATTATGTTATAAATTTGATAAAAATAAATAAATAAGGTAAACATTACAATAGGAATATATTCAGGAAAGTATAAAGTTATGTGTGATTGGTCTCATAAATTCATGCATCATTCCTCTCAATATTATATCAATTCAAATTGCAAAATTATCCTTGAATTACTATTTAATTAATGTGGGTAGAAGAAATATTATTTAATTAAAAAAATTATGAGAGTCTTTTTTGCAATAAAGGAGAAATTCCAAGTAGAAGAAATATTAATCATTCTTTTTGCATAATAAATTGAGATATTCTTTTTTTAATCTCATTAATTTGGTTAAATATATTGTTCATCATTCAATTGATAAAGTAAAATTTATTAAATTAGAAATTATATTCAATTATAATAATTTTTAAAACCTATAATATTTTTTCATAGCTATCTTAAGCAAGTTACGAAATTTAATTTTTATTAAAAAATATTGTATACTCCGTAATATATAATTCAAACTAACAGTAGTCCCGTGCGTAGCACGGGCCAATACCCTAGTACCTTATACATATGACTTATATAATATAGTTTATACATATATGTTAACTCCGCTATAGTTATAATCCCGTTAGAGGATCAAGCTTAAATAAGCTAAATACGACTCAGTCGAGACACACACTATAGTGCATCATATATGTATAATATACACAATAAGTCACCTGTATAAACATCATACACACATACATGTCCGTACACACATAAAATAATATTACATGCCAAAGGAAAAGATTAGGAAAGTAAACACATAACATTACAAACACCCCTCTACTTTTCTAAGTCTTTCACAGGGCAGACCCAGACTCAACTGATAAGTGGACTCTTCATGGCCAGGTCAGTCCTCAGCTCAAGCACACATCACACACAGAGATCACTCAAGTTCCTCCAAATGGAGGAAGTTCCTGCAAAACACAAATTTATCATAAGGAACAATTTTAGAGTCAAAATCTGCAGGATTAACTCTACCATCAATTTTCTTAACATGAATGATGTTATATATCTTCAACCTTTTCACGAATAAAATGATATCTAACATCAATATGTTTAGTACGCTCATGGTACATAGGATCTCTACACAAATACAGAGCACTCTGGTTATCTATATGCAGTACATATGTGTAATGCTTCATTTCCACCTCTTTCAAAATACCCTGCAGCCAGATAGCTTCTTTGCAAGCTTCTGTGGAAGCAATGTATTCTGCTTCAGTGGAAGATAATGCAACTATAGGCTGTTGTTTGGACTTCCAGGAAATACAATTACCTGCCCATGTATAAACATAGGAAGTAATTAATTTCCTAGTGTCCTTGTTACTAGCATAGTCAGCATCAACAAAGCCATGCAATTCAGATGCAGAAGTATGCTCAGAATATAACAATGACAGGTTCACAGAGCCCAGCAAGTATTTTAACAGATATTTCATGGATAACCAGTGCTTCTCAGAAGGATTAGACATGAACCTGCTTAGAGTACTGATAGCAAAAGCCAAGTCAGGCCTAGTACAAATCATAGAGTACATAACAGGCCCAACAGCATCATCATATGGAATATAGATTTCATATTTTTCATCTTAATAGCAGACAAAACATCTTTAGACTTAGTCAAATCAAGATGAGGACCTAAAGGAATGTTATTCACTTTGTCACCAGAAATATGAAACCTGCCAAGCACCTTATGAATGTAATCACATTGATGCAACCATAATTTTTTATGTTGTCTATCTCTA
Source organism: Persicaria maculosa (assembly GCA_963922045.1). Lineage (NCBI taxonomy): Eukaryota > Viridiplantae > Streptophyta > Magnoliopsida > Caryophyllales > Polygonaceae > Persicaria > Persicaria maculosa. The sequence goes on along the minus strand of OY998256.1, from coordinate 75,631,701 downwards.
AGAATGGACATCCCCAAGATTTTCTTAGCAATATATACCCAAATCTTTCATGTCAAAATGCTTATGTAAGTTCTTTTTAATGTCTAAGATGCACTCTTTAGATTTAGAAATCAACAGAATATCATCAACATATAAAAGCACATAAGAAGCAAGACCATTTCTTTTAATACCTTTGAAATACAAGCATGTATCAAACTTACTTCTTTTAAACCCTAGACTGAATGCACATAATCAATAAAGCCCTTAGCCGTGAATATATTTTTTTTTTGCTCGACAGCCGTGAATAGATTATAGTAATTGTATAGATATATAGATTTGCCCATTTTCTTCCATTTACCTCAAATAACCACATTGATTAACGTACATTAATTGTGTTTATAGGTTTCTGAAGAAGGGGAAACGAGCGATCTATCCCCAAATATTGTTCAGAACCATGACTTCTCTCAAGGATCCGATTCATGGGAAAAATTCGGGTATGCCCCAATACATGTGATCCCAACAGAACCAGGCAATCTCCAAGGATTTCCAAATTCAGATGGTGCTAGATATGCTGTTGTTAGAGATAGGAGAGAAGTATGGGAGGGCTTGCAACAAGATATCACAAGCCAGGTGGCTCCAGGGTCTACTTATAGGTTTTCTGCTTGTGTAGGTCTCTCTGGAGTCCCCGGTGGATGCAATGATGTTCTAGCAACATTGAAAATGAATCCCAATAACTCAACCACTAAATATCGACCCATTGCATGGTAATCGTCAATATAATTCTTCTTCTGAATGCACTTTACTTGACTGATTATTAGAACATCGTATATATGCCCGCATTTGCTTAGCTCAACTGGTCACAAAGGATATCAGCGGCAGTAAAAGAGCAACCTCTCACCTGATTTGAGAGGGGCTCATTGTACCAAGTGAGCAATGATCCTCAACCTCTGTGATTGGTTGAGTCGATCAACATGATTTACTTCATCTCGCAATTCCCTGGAATTCGGACCGAGAGGGGGTGATTTCACCTTATTCTATAAGAACATCATATTTATACATACACGACGTCCATTCTCATGTTGTCAGGATTGCTTTGCCAAACGATCAATGGGGGACGTTAGAAGGCACTTTTACACTACCAGATGCGTTTACACGCGTTATTTTGTTTTTTCATGGGCCTTCTGGCGGTGTAGATTTGTTTATCAAGTCAGTTATGATACGCTTGATTCCCAGTCCACGCATTTCTCAAGTAAGTAACCATATTATCCTAATCCTAGTTAATAATTAATCTTATACGGAGTATATGCGTGAATAGTAAAAGTTCATGTATTTTTTTGGACGGAGTTATTATTCTTCTCTATTTTTATTTTCTTTTTATCTTTAATTTTGTTCTAATACCAACTAAATATTTTCGGGGGTGGCCGCCCGGCCCTTACCATGGCAGAGGATGAGTGGAAGGTCAGTCGCAGTTACAGGTGAGAATGTCATTGTAAACCCACAGTTTGATGATGGGCTCGGCAACTGGTCTGGAAGAGGCTGCAACATTACATTGCGCTACTCTCTGGAACATTTGAGAATTCTTCCAAAATCTGGCAAGTTCTTTGCAGCAACAACCAATCGTACACAAATGTGGAACGGAATCCAACAGGAGATCACTGGGCGAGTCCGGCAAAAGCTGACCTATGAGGTTACCGCTGTTGTTATGCTATATGGTAACGCAGTTCCCTCCGCCAATATCAGTGCCACCTTGTTGGTCCAAACCCCAGATGAGCGTGACTTTGTACCTGTAGGGAGGTTTGTAAAACACTAACCAAAATATATCTTTTTTTTTTTTTTTCTTTTTCTAAATACAGTAGGTAAAAAATGGGAAGATTCTACCAGGTAGAATACGATCCTGATCATCCTCATGGATGATGTTACAGAAGTCCATATTAAAATGGATGTTCGACATATTACAACTAGCAGGAGATTTAGCAATATAGTCTGCAACTCTGTTGCTTCTCTAAAACAATGTTTGAATATATAATATATGTGCTTGTTCTATATATATATATATGTGTGTGTGTGTGTGTGTGTGTGTGTGTGTGTGTGTGTGTGTGTGTTTTCTCTACACTTTAGCAATACTAACCAAAAATCTTAAAAGAAGCTTCTTTTTTTTGAAGTGTGCAAGCAACAACGGGGAAAATTCCTTATTCATGGATTACCAACCTGTGTGAATATCTATCTGGAAGGACCGCCTCCCGGAACAGACATTCTTCTCGATAGTTTGATCGTGAAGCGCGCAGAGAGGACACCGCCTTCACCTGCACCTGCTATTGAGGTTTTTTCTCTTAATTTTCGACACAGGGAAAAAAGTGTTTATTTAGAAAATCTCTAAAATATAGAATAAAATAATAAAATCTCTAAAAAATTTACACCACAACTCTAACATCTAACAAATTCTCTATTATACAAATTGATACATTTATTATACACTATAATAAATGCATAAATTCTTAATTTAATAAATAAAATTCCAACAACTTCATTAAATCAATAGACAATATAACCAATGAACAAATAGGTAGGCATGGAAAGGGGTGAACACAGTAAATATTACAGATTCTAACCCTTTCTCTAAATTTAGAGATTTTTTTCCTCTCTTCTCCCATTTCTCTATTTTACATATTGTTTTAGAGGAGATGTTGGAGATAAAAAAAACGGAATTTTCGCGAAATACCCCTGAGGTTAAGGCTAATTCGCGTGGTGTACAAAAGTTTGACATATTTCGCCAGGTGCCCCTGAGGTTTTCATTTTTTTCGCCAAATACCCCTGAGGTTTATATTTTTTCGCCAAATGCCCCTCTTTCGAATTTGTTAACGTTTTTTATTGAAAAATAGTACAATTCCCCCAACATGGCACATATTTTTAATAAAAATAAAATTTTCTAAGTATAAAAAATTACTATGATAAATTTAAATAAGATATTATCAAACGTTAACATAAAATACAAAAAAAAATAGATTTGATAATTAAGTAAAAAATAATTAAAATATTTAGGAAAAATGTGTAAAAATTACACGAGTTTAAGATTTAAGTAAAATATGTTGATTGGGTTAAAATCCTAAAATTAATGTGTTTATAACACCGAATAAAAAATATGCTTATTAATTAATATTTAGATATAACTAGATTGATTAAAGAAACGTGTACAAATTTCATTAGTTTGATTTTTTTTTTCAAGGTTCAGTTGATTGGGAGGAAATTGTGAAATTAAAATGATTATGTCATCTAAGCAAAAATATTTCTCATTTAACAATTAGAATAGATAAATCATCTCATTGGTTAAAAAAATGTTTTAAAAAATTTATTATTTGAAAATTTATGTAGATTAGGTTGATTGTGTGAAATTCCAAACTCACAGCCCTCATCACTCGAATTAATAAGCGCACAACCTAGGCTAAGGCGTACATGTATTTTAAGGTATTATGTCATCACAAAAGAGAGATTAATTGCTTTGGAAAAAAAAGAATTCATATATTTGGAACTATGTATTTTTTTTAAAAAAAAACGTTTTGAATTAATCTCATTGTTTAAATAAAAAGCATGAAATGATATTGTGTAATTAATACATAATGAAATAATACTGTGTAGTTAATTTTAACTTTATAAAAAAAAGTTTAGAATTAATTCCATTGATTAAAAAATGTAATATGATATGGTATTGTGTATATAATATTAGATAATTTAATTACCATAATTAAATAATATTGTTCAAATAATACCTTACAAAAATAACAATGAAATAATATTTTATATTCCTTTATTTAAAAAAAACGTTAACAAATTCGACAGAGGGGCATTTGGCGAAAAAATAAAAACCTCAGGGGTATTTGGCGAAAAAAATGGAAACCTCAGGGGCACCTGGCGAAATATGTCAAACTTTTGTACACCACGCGAATTAGCCTTAACCTCAGGGGTATTTGGCGAAAATTCCGTAAAAAAAACTCATTTCCTCTAAAATTGCCCAGTTTATCTATTTTACAAGAGTTGTTGGGGATGCTCTAATCACATTCGAGTTTTAATTTCCTTTACAGGATGCATACTATGGAGGGAATATCATTCAAAACAGCGAGTTAACCAACGGAACTAACGAGTGGATCTCAGCTGGTTTCTGCACGTTAAGCGTTGAAACTGGATCCCCACGCATACTGCCTCCAATGGCCAAGGAGAGCCTTGGTGATCATCACGAAGCTCTAAGTGGTCGATACATCCTTGTGAAAGATCGAAATGAGACTTGGACGGGGCCTGCTCAGATTATAACCGACCAACTGAAACTCTTCGTGACATACTAAGTGTCAGGTTGGGTCAAAATAGGTTCCGGTGCTTCTAGCCCCCAGAATGTTACTGTTACTCTCAGGGTGGACGATCAGCGGGTAAACGCAGGCCAAATTGAGGCAACCACTTATCAATGGCTCGAAATCAAAGGCTCTTTTAGAATCGAGAAGCAGCCGTCAAGGGTGACGGTCCATGTTGGGGGTCCCGATATTGGAGTCGACTTTATGGTTGGTGGCTTTCAGATTTTTGCTGTTAATCGACATGCTAGGTTTGAGGAATTGAGGAGGAATGCTGATAAGGTACGTAATTGTTTCAAGTTACAGTATAACCTTACCTAATTGTTTTTTTTTTTTTGGTGAAACCTAGGGTTTGGATCCCATGAATTTGGCTATCAAATTCATGGGTGGAGTTGAGATTTACACTCACAAAAAAGAAATTAAAAGAAAAAAGAAAATGGGTGGGGGTGGGGGTTGGGGGTGAAGGAGGGGGTCAAATCTAACCGTCGGTTATTTTTTTGACGGTTGAGATTTGCTCAACTCCATTGGTGGAGCTAATTTAGAACTCCACCGGATCCAATTCCCTATATTACTACATCCCCTTGTTTTTTAGAATTTTTTTTCGAAATAGCCAAAAAAAGGGAATTTTTTTTGGAGAATAGCCAAAATCTCAAAGTATTTAGCGATTTAGCCAAAGTGGGGTAAAGTCGCTGTTTGGATTGAAAAAAATATATATAATAGGTAAGTCGTTGTTTCAAACAGCCCCGAAAGTTTACACTGAGCCCCATCGCAAGAGCATTAGCAAATCTGGTAAGTCAAAATCCCTCAATTAATTGAATTTCAGGGATTCTGATGAGTTTTGCCAACTTGGAGATGAAGCGCGGGATCCCAATTCGGCTTCCTCACCTCCGAATTAGGCTCCCTTGACTGCAAATCGGCGATCCTCGCCTCCGAATTCAACAATTATGAGAACGATTTGCTCCTCCAGGGCTCTAGATCCGGCCGGGAGGTATGTTGCGGCGGCGGAGGAAGTAGAGGCTGGGGCCGAAGGAAGGAAGGGTTCCCGGTAAGGTTGTTCCTCGAGAAAAGAGAGAGGTCGGAGAGGCGTTCCCGGCGGCGACGTTCATGTTCCCCATAGAAGTCGGGATCGGGCCGGTGAGGCGGTTGTGGGAGAGGTCGAGGGTGAAGAGCGAGCCGTCGTGGATGGAGCCGAAGGTGTCGGGGATAGGACTCGAGAGGCGGTTGTGGGAGAGGTCAAGGGTGAAAAGTGAGCCGCCGTGGATGGAGCCGAAGGTATCGGGGATGGGGTCGGTGAGCCGGTTGCGGTTGAGGTGGAGGAAGGTTGTGCTCGAAGCTAGGAACGGGAGGGACGGGGGAGCTCGAAATGCTCGCTGCTACCAGGAGAGAGGCGTGAGGGCTCCGGGACTCAGCACCATTGGGTGATGGTCCTCTTGCCTCCTGTTTCAATGTTTCATCTTCAACGTTTGGAAAAAAAAAATTTTAAAAAATAAGAAGACTCGTTGTTTTAAACAACGACTCTCCTATATAATTTTTTTGGGGTTTTTGATTTAAAATAACGTTTAAAAAATAAGAAATGGTAAGTTGTTGTTTTAAACAGCGACTTACCTATTTGTTTTTTAAAATCCGGGGCTTTACCCCGTTTTGGCTAAATCGCTAAATACTTTGGGATTTTGGCTATTCTCCAAAAAAAAAATCCATTTTTTGGATATTTCGGAAAGAAAAAAATCTGCTTTTTAAGGAGTTTTTTTTCAAATTAGTCAAAAAAAAAAATTTTTAAGAAAAATAATCAAACTTCTGAAATTTGTAAGGTCATCTTCCACTCGTTTGGATAAAAGGGTAAATACAATTCATGAGAATTTAATATGTTTGAAATTATTGAGATTATTGAGAAATATGTTCCGATTGATTGAGTCAGTACATTTGTACATGCGTCCACACACCAACTACAGTAACATGAAATTAATCAACCAATATATCTACAATTGGCTTCCTTTTATAACATAATTGACATTTAAAAGGAGATAAAGGACCCAAAAAGAAGACACATATTTCAAATAGTACAATACTTATGAGTGGAATGATACCACCCTAATCAGTGGCAGAGTCAGAAATCTCGGTCAGGGGGTGCTAAGAAAATTTCATAAAATATTTTTGTTGGTGTATACTTATTAAGAATTAAAAAAATATTGAAAAAACACTAAAATTGTAATTTTTTAAAATATAGATTACAAAGAATTACTTTTAAAATTAATATTGAAAGAAAAGGTTTAATGTATAATTTAAACATAAATATGACATTTTTAAATGAAATAGTTTATAGAAACAAAATAATATAGAGAGAATTTTAAATGAAATACTGAAATAGTTTATAGAAACAAAATAATATAGAGAGAATTTTAAATGAAATACTGGATAGAAACAAAAAATATATAGAGAAATGAAAAGGAACTAATGCTATAGTAAAACAAATAAAAAGTGATGGAATTGGAATCCAAGACCTTTTAATTTTGATTCTCCTTCCCACCTTCCTTTACCACTTGAACTAGATAAGATTCTTATTTCAAACATCGTTTAAAAATGTTATATTACCTTAAAATACTAAATATATTCAAAGTGCAAGGTATGTTTGATAAGAAAAAATTAATTCCGAGACAGAATTAAATTGATAAAACTCACCGAAAGTTTTGAAATAATGAAGCAATTATGAAGTTTAATCTCCAAGCAACAAGCTTTCCACATAAGCTTGCCTATAATCTTCCGGAAGACTGAAAAAGAAGTCAACTTCAAGAGCAATATTCTTTTCCACTTTTTTTTTTTAATTAAGTAAAAATTCGACGCACCGGACATGTCCGGTGAGTCGAGAAGTCGTAGCAACGGCGACGGAAACCCGTCATTCAAATAGCTACAAATAAAGTAAAGCAACCCTGCAAAACCGAGAAAACAAAGATGCAACACAGGCAAACACTAGCACTAACGAACGATGAACGAGCATGCAATGAAACCACTCCAACGCCAGAAAGTAGAGGCAACTCAGGAACACCTGGAGAACTTGTGGAAACCTCATATTTGGACCCGGACGACGGCGAGCCTTCAGGTTTCAATCACGTCCACGACCTCTCGTAGACGGCTACGGAGAGAAGCACCGCACAAAAGTCGCTAGTCTTCAAGCCCAATAGAAAGCACCGCCGAACTCGATTAAGAGGTTTTATTGAAACCCTTTCGGGATTTAATCCAGCCCTTCCGGGATTTAATAGCACCCATATAGGGTGGGATTAATTGAATGAACCCAAATTAAGCAATCAAAAAATGATTAGTTTAATCTAAATATAGAAAGAGAAGACTATATTTAAAAATAGAAAAAGAATACTATATTAAATATAGTAAAAAATTCCCCACTCGAGTCCTTGCGCAACAAGGTTTTTTATCTCTTTTTTTATTATTATCTTTTCCTCTTAATTACGGGCTGCCCCCGGGCCCAAGGTTAAAGCACGAGCCCGAAAGCCTGAGGTAGTAGAAACGCAATCCCCAGTTCACCCATAACTAAGGAAGACGTACATCAAGCAAGCAAACTACAGGCCACCAGCGGCGAGGAGCCCCACCACAAGCCAGCACACACACCGCAGATGCCAACCGGAGCAGGACCGACCGAGGGCGGGAACCCGACCGGAGAGCCACAACCCCGACCCCGGGAAGGTGGAAGGAGGGACACCGGGAGTTTCAGGTCGAGCCGAACATCAAATCGGCGGTAGATTGTTCGAATTGGATTAGATCAATCAAGGATAGGAGATCCCAGATCTCGAATCTACAAAAGCCCCAAGGAAAAAGAGCTTATTGGCCGGAAATTGATTCCAAAAGAAAGGGGTTATCGAGCCCAAGGCGGATGACAGTGTCGACAACCAAGAAAGGCCAGAGTAAACCCGAGACCAAGCACAAGCTCGGAGCACCGAGGTGAATCGGAACCACCGCCCCAAGGCGATAGCGGCGAGGCGACGAAGATTTGAGTGAAGAGAGGGGATCGAGGCCCCGAATCGCCGGAAGATTCAAGGAGGTAGGGAAGAGGGTTATCAAAGGCAACGTTCGAGACAAACGAAGGCCACCACCGAATCAAGCCGAAACCGGAGGTTGGAGGTCACCACGAGAGGTAACCCGAGTTAGCGGCCGCCGAAGCCGGGTTAGCGGTGGCCGAAGCCGGATTTACATCGACCGAGGCCGAGATTTGGTTCTCTTTCTCTAGAAAACTAGAGAGAGGGGGGAGTTTGTTATGTCCCGGAGGACCGGATAGGGAAGGTTCGACCTTCAATGGAGGCCTGAAGAAGAAGGGGATGGGAGAAGGAGAATTAGCAGGAGAACAGATAGAAGAAGAAGAGAGATTAGAGAGACAGAGAGATAGAATAGTAAAGAGAGTAATTGGATTAACATTTCAACATAACCTAAGTATTACAATATGTATAGTATTTATACTAATACCCCCTAAACCTCATACATGACATTTTTTCTTCCAACTTTGAGCCATGACTTAATATTCTTTTCCACTGTCAACACTTGAGGAGGGGTAATTCCTGGACTCTTCATCATTTCTAAAGTAACTTACCACATCAATATGCAACTCATGTTCCATCCACATGGCTTCAAATCGAAACGGCCTCTCTCTCCTCTAGCTCTCTGCCCACGTGTCTAACCCGGGCACAAGGGAACATATCTAGCCATTATCGTTCATTAGCAAACCCCATATCCAACTGTTTTTCAATAAATCCCCCCCCCCCCCCCGCATTATTCCACATGAATCGATTCCCTTCGAACACGATCTCCCAAAGCTCACACTCCTTGACTGCATCCCAAACGTTTCTTATATTAGTGTGATTCCCAAACGTCCTCGACTTTACATATTGAAAGCCAAGAACGGGGTACGCAATCGGAGATCGCAGCAAGAAAGTAAACAAGCAATCAACAAGCGGTTTTTACGTGGTTCGGCCGGAGCCTACGTCCACGGAGCCTCAGCCGGATCGACTTGAGATCTCAATCCACTATTCAAATAGCAAGGTTACAGAACAGGTTGCCCTAGATCTAGACTAAGGCAAACAAAGACGGAAACACACAATACAAGACAAGTATCCACGAGAGAAGCAAGAACAAAGCAAGTAAAGGAAGAGGACGCCCTAGATCTGAAGAACTGAGTCAGATCTTCGTTGGATTCGACCAGAGAAGGGAAACGTTGCCTGAACAGAGGGCAAATAACCTTCTTCTTCTTCCTAGGACCGAGATCTAGAGTCTTAGAAGAGATTCGCTCTAGATCGGACCACGTGAGCTTCGCCGGAGCCGGGTCGGAGGAAACTCTAGCTTTCTCTCTCCGTCGCCTTCTCTCTCTCTCTCTCTTAGGGTTTGGATTACCTGAAGAGTCGGACTGGAAGAGGTGAGGCAACCCTAGCTCCAGCTTCGCTTATATAGAGGAGCTCTAAATGAGACGCTGCGTTGCAAGCATCCAAAAGCTTAAGGCTCTCACCAGGGAAGCGAGCTCGGCCCAGTACAGCGAAGCGAGCCGAGTTATGGGCTTTTCAGACCCAATACATAATGTGCATACAAAGTGTATATATATATATATAAATATATATAAAAGTACATATTATATTTACATGTGTATTTATCTTTATCTATGGCCATCCAATGTTTCTAAATCAAATGCTTTAAGATTAGAATAGACATTACAATTACAATTAGTAAAGCTCGATCTAATCCAAAAGTTAAGGGGCTTAGATTTAGGGGGGGCATGCTTGTTTTGATGATTGAGGATCTTGGAAGATAGATTTGCCGGAAGGTTTGCAAGGATTTGCTTCGGATTTTTTCCGATTGATTTAGGGCTAGGGTTTCTGGTTTGGGAATTTGGGGGAAGAGGATTGACACGCGTTGGCGCGTACTCTCTGGGGGAAGGGTTTCTCATTTTCTGGATGCTGTGTGCACAGAAAAAGGACTTGAGTCTTTTGTTCTCTCTGTACTCACTTCGCTATTTTCAGTCGCCACTCTCAGTAGTCAGTAGTTAAAATTTTCAACGTTATCTTCTCTCAAGGGACTGTAAACTGGAAAGTGCTTTTGGGCCGAGGCCCATTTAACAAACCAAAGCCCACTTAACTAACATGGGCTAATCTAAAACAACAACCGAGTGTATTACGGGAGTAGGGTCCGAGGCCCATCTATCGTCGTTGGAGATTTCCTTAGGAAGGACTCGAGTAGTACTGGTGGGCGCGGGGCGGGACGGAAATCGTCCCGCTTAATTTTTGCGGGACAAGATCGGAATCAAATTTACTCTCTCTTTTTAAATTCCGTACGAGCTTTGACCCTCGCGGGACGGGACGGCCTTGTCACTCAAATAAAAAAGATTATAAACAAAAAATAAAAAAAGTTGTGTTGGTTACGTGCCTTACAACAGGAGTTACGAACACATGTTTAGTATTTTTTTTTGTGAAAAATGAGCTGCGTTGGTTCGATCGGGGCATTTGAGTTTGAGCAATCTTTGGAAAGCTAACTTAAAGATCTACGACTTTACCGACGATGTCCCGTGAGAAATCCTCCTCTAAGATGGACAAAAAAAAAATCTCGAAATTTTCTCAACAAAATTTTCTATAAATCTCAATTTTTGATGTTTTTAGTCTAACGCTTCTTATTTGTTTACCGATTACACCGCAGAAGGGCTGCAATTATATCCTGATGCAAGCAGTCAGTTTAAAGGTTAGGTTTAAGAAACCCTTCACTTAAATGCAGTTTCACATGTTAAGAATGAAAATTAGCTATTTATACGGAAATAGTGGACATAGTACGTGAATCAATCTATATAGCCTGTTGTAACTTACAAGTTTCATTTGTGAGTTGTGACATTAACGTGACAAAACCTTTACATGTAACTTTATAGACACATGGTTTACGAATAAAGATTATATATATTATATATAGGAATAAATGAATATATATATATATATATATATATATATATATATATATATATATATATATATATATAATATAGTAATTGTGAATGGGGATAAATGAAACGTCATAAAACAATAATGGAAGAAACCGTACGTCGGCCCTTTTCAACTTTGATGATATCGCAATAAATAGATGAGGAGAACCTGTTCTCTCTAGGCCGCCCCCTGCAATTCAACTTTATACAACTCATCATCCCTTATAAGTTTATAAACCCAATTTTGACTTTATAAGTCCCTAATTTAGTAACTTTGCTTAACCTTTTAAGATAACAGTATAAAGTATCACATAAGTCAATCCGTTGTTTTGGTTATTACCATTTGCTTAACAAGTTCTAAGAGTAACATCGATGAATCGACCGAGAGTTCTAATCTTAAAGAAGACTAACTTTAGAGATAGTTAAGCTTTTGTGGTAAAAAGTAAAGTAAGTCCACAACCGATCATTATTAGGGTTATTATTCGAATGATAATTGATTTTGTTTATATTACTGCAATTTGGGCTTGAGCCGAGTTAAACTCAACTTAATTAGTTGGTAACTGATTCTGACTTCTAAGACAAGTTTTTTTCAAGCTAGACCCAAATCAAACTTGAGCTACTTAATTTAACTTATATAACAGCTCTAATCATTAGGTTCTTTACCTACTCCCGACCGTCGAGGATTCTCATATCATAATTTTGATTTTGATGTTTATGATTCTATCAATCCCTATATCCTTAATTATATTGAAAAATAATTATAAAAAAAATAAAAAATAATAAGAACACTCGTGTCATTTTCTAACAACATAGCAAATATAATACACCCAATGACCCAAGTGGTTCATTTCAACATCAATAAACAATTTATTTAATTGACAAGAAGAAAAGGCATGAAATTAAAAGGTAGATGTGATTTGGATGTATCATCCATCATCGACCAAGCTTCACAAATTATACTTTTGTATGAATAAATTCGATTCGGCCGCCCACCAGCTATCCCCAACTAACCTTATCACTTACACTTCCTAATCCTTGCACTCCACTTTCCTTCATACCCTCTATTTTTTTTCTATAATTTGTTATTTAATATTTTTTAAATTATATAATTCATAAAATATTTTTTCATTTTTTATGTAAATTACATTTATTGCTAATAAAAAAATTAATAACAAAAATAATATTCATAATTTTTAAATAAAAAATGTATTTAGAAGTCAAATGAATAAATGAAAATAAATGGAGATACTCCATCCCTTTTCAGATACTCGTAAGTGACTTTTTACTATTAATACACATATTTTAAGGTAATAAAAATAATATTATAAAATATTAATTTTTGTAATAATTTTTTGATAAATTCATACTCATTAAGAATAATATTACGTATTATTTATAAAAAATTAATTAAAATTTTAATATTTTATATAGTTTTTATCCTTTTAAAAATACGTATTTAACTTGAAAAAATTACTTACTATATTAAAACGGATGGACTACAATACTTTACATTATACAAATTTCCAAAAAGGTACGCCGTATAGTACGGAGTTTATTTGAACAAAAAAGTTTGTGATTAATTAATTAATTAATGATCATGAAATTCAGAGTAACCGGCCAATGTAAAGTACTCCTAATTAACTCATTAATTTCACATGATGACGCAGGCGGTTGGGTTCTCGTCGCTGATGTAATCGCCGCACCGGCTTACGCAGTAACCCGGTTTGTAATTGTACCCGTACCCACAGGACGGTGGCGGTGGCGGACAGCAATCGTCGTAGCAACACCACCCGCCTACTGGCGCTGGAGGCGGCGGCGGTGGCGGAATTCCGTAACCGTACCCGAACCCGTGATAGCATGGGCCCGTTGTCTGGCCCTCGTAGCAATCCGAGCAGCACGTGTTCACTGGGTAAACCGGATAGCACTGGACCGGGCCTGGCCGCTGAACCGGAGTTGGAATTGGAACCGGAATTGGCGCCGGTTCGGCAGGCTTAGCTGGCGGTGGAGCCGGTTTTGGCTCTGGAGCCGGTTTAGGCGGTTCCTTTTTCGGTTCTGGAGCCGGCTCCGGTTCTTTTGGCTTTGGAGGTGGCGGCGCCACCACCACAACCTCAGGTGGCTTAGCGGGCTGCGGGGCGGGCTTCGGAGATGGCGGAGGCTTCGGATCAGCTGGTGGCGGCACCGGTGCCGGAGCTGGTGGAGGAGGCTTCGGATCGGCGGCGGGGGGCGGGGCAGGTGCGGGCTTGATAGCGGGCTTCTCGGAGGGAGGAGGAGGGGGCGGGCCGGGCTTAACGGGTTCGACGATTTCGATACTTTTGATGGATTTACCGCCTTTGCAGCAGAGCTTGTCCCTGATTTTCTCGGGGCTGCAACACAACACTCTGATCGTCACTGTGTTTTGCTTCTCATTGTAGATCTGATCCTGAATTTCTGCAAATACCACCAAACAAATCAAATTCATATAAAATCGAAAGATACAATTGTTTAACATTTGAAATTGATGAGAAAGGGGGGAGAAATCACTGACGAGGGAATTGACAGAGGAGCTTCTTGACCTTCTTGTAGCAGCGAGGGCAATCCAAGTCCACCTTCAGTACCATGATTGTTGCTACCTGAATTGATCGATCCAATAAAAATCCGAGCTTGATGTGCGGAGAATTAACAAGTTACAGAGAAATGGAGATGAATTGATGGCGGGTTGGAGATACCTTTTGGGGCGCCATTGTTGAGAAGCGATCGGTGGCGGGAGGAATTGAAGAAGTCGGTCGACGAGAAATACGTACAGAGGTTGCTGATTCACTCTCAAATGGAGAGAGATGGAATGGAGGAGAAGATGAAGGTAGGGGGAAGTTTTATTGATGGGTGGACTAATCGGGGGAGGTGACGTGTACAATTGCATTTTTATCAAAATTGTACCGGTACCAATACTTTTAGTTTTGCATTTTTAATTAATTACTGAAGTTCGATGTTACTCGTGATTGATATCAGAGCGGTTAGTCTAATGGTCCGTGTTTCGATTCGGGTCTGAGTTATCAGTTGTCCAAGTGCCAACTACATGAGTCATTCATAGTTGTACTTATGAGGCGTGGCGTGTTGAAAGATGTGAATCAGATCCAACAAAAAGTTTCACATCGAACGTTGAACATAATAAGTCTTCATATATAAGTCGATGAGCTACTCATTTTATTGCTAATTGGTTTTGGATTAGAATCTCACGTAGCTTGTGTGTTAGGCTACTAACGTAGGTGCGTCCGTACGAATTTTGATATTAAGAGAATCACCATTTATTTGCCATTTTTCACAAACTCCCCTTTATTTTTAATACTACACAAAATCACCTATTATTTGCCTAAATTTAACAAAAATTTTTTTTTTGACAACGTTAGGCTCATCGAAAGACTAATGTCAAGGTGGGTCATCGTTAGGCTTATAGTAAGGATAGTTTATATGATCAATGTTAGACTCATCGAAAGACTAATATCGATTTGTTTGTCTAGTTTATCAAACAAGTACTCGGTACGAGATTTTGAGCTTTGATCAATGTTAGGCTCATCTATGATCTCTATAGCCTAAGTGTAATTCGTGTTTATGGTATGTATTAAAGTTGGAAAGGACTTGCGAGTAGTATCCAAAGGTCCCGACTCGAATCCCGGATGACCGCTCTTTATTTACCTGGATGTATTAAGGTGTGAAGTACTGAAGTATGTGTATGTCATGTGGCTGAAAACTGATTGTATTGGATTGGGCCTATATCCAAGTCTAATCTCAACAAGGCCCCATTTGGCCCAGCCCATGTACATATGGGAAATATTCCCGTTGAAGCCGGACAACGTCGCCTCATGCTTGGAGCTGCTATATTAAGGATTTACAAATCCTAACCGTCGTCCAAGAGAGAGAATAGAGTCGCTCCTCACTTTCTTGTCTCCTGCGCTCTGCTAGGGTTTCCATCCCTTGTTCTCCTGAGCTTAGGTGAAGTTCTCTTTCATCCAAACACAGAAACATTGAATGCAAGAGAGAGGTTGGAAGCTACGAATGCCCTTAGTCTTCGGGTGTGTATGGCTACAGAATAAACAAGTTAAAAAGTGTGAAATTATTAGCTGTTAAAAAAATAAACGGGTTTAAACGGTGTATGGGAACAACAAATAAGCTTTAGTCAGTTAAAAAAAGGGTTTATAAATAAGCTGCAGATTGAAGCTTATTTTGAGGTTTATATTCCATAATTACTATTTTACCCCTTCTCTTTTATCTTATTTGGTTTAAAAGTACCACAATACCCCTAATAAAAACCAAATAAACTCCACTTTTTACAAATAAACTGTTTTTCGCCCCATACGGAGTTTATATTTTTTCATAAATTTTTAATTACTTTTACCAACAGTTTATAAATTTTTACCTTGTTTATAATTTTAGCCAGATTATTAACCCCGTCCCATACGAACCCTTCATCTTCTTTTTGTATCAATTCGAGTTTGTAACTTGGTTTTTTGATTTCGTAATACAAATTTTTCTTAGTGTCATTTGACTCTCTTCGTTTCAATCAATAATATATAAGGGCTACTACCCTCCTGTCATATATACCATTTGATTTTTCAGAATGTGTTTTAAAGAGATAAAAAAAATTACCTAAAATATCCACCTTTTTTTTTCATTTTTGTACAATTTAATAATTTCAATCCAAACTATATATCGTTTGATTAATAATATTGAGATTTTATGGATCTATCTTTAGAAACTAAAGTGTTTTGATGAAAACAAACAAACAAACAAATACACGTGCTTGCTAAGGATTATTCAAGAAAAGAGAAAATAAACTTTGTGTGATCTTTTTATCATACTACTAATCGCCATCCTTATTTCCATGTGAATCTGGAGAATAATTTGTCATAAACAAATTTCATCTAATCCCTCCCCCATCCATTTAATGTTTCACTCATCACTCGATCGGTCGGGTAAATAGGGTGGATCGTAGGTAGACCTGACAAACGAATTATTCAGATTGGGTTCGGGTCGGATCACTTCAGGTTTCGGATAAAACGGATCTCGGGTACATCCGGGTTGACTTGAACCATATTTGACCGGGTTTCGGGTCGATTTCGGGTTTGTCAATTTTTTTCATTTTTAAATTAAAAAATTTATCGATGCTAAAACCTCAATTTCAGCAACTTTGTTGATACTGAAACCCCGGTTTCATCAACTTTGTCGATACTGAAACCCCGGTTTCATCAACTTTGTCGATACTGAAATTGTTGCTGAAACCGGAGTTGCTTTTTTTTTTCTTCTTTTCGCGTCACCACTTCGACATCGGAGTTGCTGAAACTGGACTGTTTTTTTTTTTCCGCGCCAACACTTCGACAGTGGGGTTGCTGAAATCGTGTTATGTGATATAAAATTTAACCTATGCGTGATTCAAACCCACGTATTTATGCATAAGCACATCGCTCTACCATTGAGCTAAGAGGCTTTCAAATGAGATTTAAAGCAAGGAACATCAAAATTCATTGCAGTCTGCATTTAAGCAATTGCTGAAACTACAGTCCGCATTTCAGCCATTGCTGAAATTGCCAATATTCAAACACAAACCATGTAAGACATTAGACAACTAAAATCAACACACTCCGAACAAAATTAAACAAGAAATTAAAATTAGACTGTGAACAAAAATTACTTCTATACTAAAACAAACTGGATATAAGCTATTAGAATGTGTTTCAACATAAACAAATGGTAAATATCTAAAGATTTCATTTTTAAAACATTTCATACTTCTACACTAAAACAAACTGGATATAGATCCAAAGGAGAAATATAGGGTTAGGTGGCATCCAAAGGAGAAATCTCTATAGCAAGGACTATGAGAGAGTACACATATTCAAATAACTCATAATATAGCTACAACAAAAGCAATTAGCTAGCGCGCTATACTGGTTTCATCGTGGATCTGAGTCCAAAAAGTGGCCTATTAGGCAAATTTTCTCTTTATATACTGAGATTACATAGAAGATATACACTATACAAATAAGGATAAATATATTAGTAATAAAAGATATGATAGAAGGATATCTCTATATCTCTAATAATAATAGCATTAACTTTGGTGTTTACAGATTGGTGAAGAAGGGGAAACAAGCGATCAAAGGAACACCCTATCCCCAAATATTATCCAAAACCATGACTTCTCTGAAGGAGAAAATTCATGGGACCGTTTCAACTACAGCAGATTATCTGTTATCCGGGGACCGGCTGGCTGCTATGCTTTTGTTGATAATAGGACAATGCCCCAAGCGGGCTTGCAACAAGATATCACAAGCAAGGTGTCTCCAGGGTCTACTTATAGTCTTTCCGCTTGTGTACGAGTCTCTGGGCCTCCCGATGGATGCTGTGATGTTCTAGCCACATTGGAAATGGATATTGTTGGATCAGGCATTGCATATCTCCCCATTTCGCGGTAATCATCATTCTTCTCTTGAATGCGCGCACTTGACTGGTTATTAGAAGAAGAAGAAGAAGAAGATCGTATTTATTTATGTAATGTAATGTGTGACCATTTTGCTGTTAGGATTGCTCTGTCAAAGGATCGCTGGGAGACGATTAAAGGCACTTTTACAATGCCAAATGGGTTTACGCGAGTTACTTTGTATTTGGAAGGGCCTTCTCCCGGGGTCAATTTGCTTGTCAACTGGGTTGTCGTCCGCTTATCTCCCAGTAATAGCATTTCTCAAGTAACCACATGATCCTAAACTTATGCTAATTTTCTTTTCATATACATCTATAATTATAAATGCTAATTGTATTATTGAGATTAATATATATATATATATATTTGGGTTGACAGAGTATGAGTGGAATTAGGCGTGTCGCAGCTACATACGAGAATGTGATTGTAAACCCACATTTTGAAGATGGTCTCAACAACTGGTCTGGAAGAGGCTGCGGTATCACGTTGGACTCTCCGTTAAATTTAACAATTCCTCCCAAGTCCGGCAAGGTCTTTGCAGCAACATACAACCGCACGGAGACGTGGAACGGTTTCCAGCAGGAGATCACTGGGCGAGTGCAGGAAAATCTGGTCTATGAAGTTACCGCTGTTGTTAGGATACATGGCAGCAGTAGTGCAACTATCATCGCTACCCTGTGGTTCCAAAACCCAGACCAGCGTAACAATGTACACATAGCAAGGTTAGTACGCGAACAACTGACCAGAATTAATGTTTCAATTTTGAGCACAAATTAAATAAATAAGGACATGTAGATGGAGTAGTTTACATATCCATCATTTGAGATTTTATTGAGGGAGAATTTTTATAATTTTCTAGAATATTATATATATATATATATATATATATATATATATATATATATATGTGTGTGTGTGTGTGTGTGTGTGTATAACTAAAGCCAAAACCTAATCTTATAATTAGATTCTAGCTTGGCATCCCAATAGTTGGAATTCATATATAAGGCCATCTCTGGTGAAATAGCTTGAAAAAAAATAGCCATTTTGATGTAACAATGCTAGAGGGAGAGTAAGAGGGCCAAATTTAGCCATTTGGATAAACTATATTTTAATTAAGAGGTTTGGAATACACAATAATATTAGGGGGAAAAATGTAAAGAGCTAAATTTTAACATTTTTTTTACAACATTATTTATTAAATTTGTTTGTTTATTTAAAAGTATTAAAGGTATTAAATATCATTAAAAAATGAAATTTATTAAATTTATGAAAATTTTAGATCAATAATCATATATTTCTTAATTATAATTATAATAATATAAGAAAATGAGTATATTAGCTAGAATTGAAAAATGTAGGCTAGGATAAAGAATAGAATATGTAAATGGCTAAAATATAATTTATCCCTTCAGCGATTAAGATATATTTTAAACTATAAATAAAAAAAAGATTTAGGGGTGTGTTTGGTAACCAAAGCTGAATGAGTAGCTGAAAGTCTGAAGCTGAATGGTTTATTATGTAAAATATTTTAAATTAAGCTAGTAGCGTGTTTGGTAACCTTAGCTGAATGGATAGCTGATAAACTAGCTGATAAAAGAGGATATTTAATTTGTGTATATAAAAGGAAAAGCTTTGAAAAGCTGGGGTGGGTAGCGGGTGGAAATTCAATTCTAAAACGCTAATTAACTAATAATGTTAACTTTATTTAATTTAAAACTATATAAATTAGAATATTAAAACAAAAAGCTCCAAAACACTACTTGTGTTGTCAAACACACCCTAAAATGAAGACTAGGGAGCTAAAAGTCAACCGTTGCGAAATGGAAATGACCTAACCTGCATATATGCTCTTTGGTTTGACATTATCGAAAATCCAATACCGAGTGTTACTAAATTAAGTCTGTTGGGACTCGGGATCGGGGGTTGTGTGCACACGTGCGCCCTTGCGCTAATAGCCTAACACATAAGTCGAGCGGAGTTCCATCCTAAAACCAATTGGCGTTAGGAGGAGTAACCCACTAGCTAATATACTAAGACTTTTTTGTTTATATTATCGATGTGGGACTCTCTTGGTCTCTTCACATCTCCCATTCTCTCAACAATCGTAATCTTAAAAGAAGCTTTTTCCGCTCTTAAAGTGTGCAGGCGACAGACACTGACTGGGTACAATTAAAGGGAAAAATAGTCATTCCCCGATCACCATCCTGTCATTCCTGTGTGAATATCTACCTGCACGGACCACCTCCCAAAACAGACATTCTTCTCAACCGTTTGGTCGTCATGAAGCATCCATAGGAGTATCCTCCTGGGAGTCTGGGACTTACAAGGTCAAGGTTGGTACTCCACTTTTCGAAATAGATATCTTTGATCGGTGTGCTTCGATTATCCATTCGTTACAAGTCCTACTTGTATCGTTATCAAGTGTGTGGAATAAAGTATATATTTGGTTGATACATTTCAAGTGTGTGTAATATATACTCCCTCCGTTCCAAAATAAGTGTCACTTACCTTTTCGGCACGTTTTTTAAGGGGTTAAAAACTCTATAAAATATTATTTTTTTAATCAAATTTTTTATATAATTTCATAGTTATTAATAATAAGTATAATATTGTATAAAAATTTTAACTAAAATAATAATATTTTATAGATTTTTTAACTCATTGAAAAACGTGCACTAAAAGACAAACGACACTTATTTTGGAACAGAGGGAGTATTCAAACATCCTATTCCGGGCATTAATTGTACGTTTGTATTCTATACCAAGCTGATTGCAATCTTTACCGTTGATTATATCATGTTCGTGCTCGTGATCCGTTTTATTGATGGATCGATTAATCGGAGAAGGTGACCTGTACAATTGCCTTTTAAAAAAAAAGGCTAATTAATTTGCACCAATATGCCAAAACGAATTCATCTTTATAAAAATGACCATGGGGTAAATATTTGCAAAGTCATGACAAAATGTCATTCTAGTAAAAGTGTTCCATCCGATTGCAGGTTGCAATGTTCATCAACCGGAAAAAGATGGGAGTGGGGTGGAACATGTGTCGAAAATATATAGGAGGGAGTGTGATGATTTGGGCAAAAAAAAAAATTAAAAAATGAAGAAGTGCAGAGGGTGACAATGATAGGTGGGACAAATATTTAATGCACTAGGAGAGAGATGTTCCACTTTTCACAAAGAAAAGTTCCTGCCAAGCCAAATTGGAGGGAAACAAAATAGGGAGTTCAGCGGGTTGCAGAGGGAGTATAAAAGGAGAGAGGGGAGCTCGACAGGTGAACCAAAAAGTGAAAAACAACCGATTCTTCTCCATGACTGCCATTAACGTTAAGTTGGAAGAATAAAACCCAGAAATTCAGTTGCTAGCCAGGCAAAGGGAAATTCTAGTAATCAACGGAATATATGTAGACATACACAGGGATACACATGGCAATTGCGTACCTGATATACATCAACGATAATGGGAAGTATGGAATGGTGTGGTGGTCAATACATCTTTCCGCACATCTCGATCGCTCACCAATGAAGCCGGCATGCTCGCGACCCAAGTTCTTTTAGCCTTTGCCATGCCACTTACCGCCGAAGGAAAACAACTTCCCCCAACGATCGGTCGAAGCAGTCTCGAGTACCCCACAAAATGAGCAACAAAAAGGGCTCAAAATCATACATGAGCGGCGAGGAAAAAACTGCTCAAATAATCAAGTTATGGGTCATGGCACGGACAACTCGAGGCGTATCCAAGTGAATGATGAGTTAGAACCAAGAAAAGGATATGCAAGGATTGTGTCGAAAGAAACAACTACATCAATGGAGCTCTTGTGGTGTCCGCAACTGATGCCAGAAGTTGGGCTTTCGACCACATTTGGGTGACTCCTACACAACATGACATTTTTGTGCCCTCCTTGAGCACCCGACGATGATCTTTGTGTGCCCCCGACTCAATTTTTCAATATTATTCCATACCAACAACAGCCGAAGGCCCACAAATGCCCCCGAAGATCGATCGAGTCAGTCTCGAACACCACGCAAAAGGAACCATAAAAAGCATATATATGGCGCTCGTATTAAGGATGTCTCTTCTTTTGCATAGAAAAAGGATGGTTTTTGTTATTTTGCACGTACGTAATTGACACTAGGGGTTGTTCGTTTTGTTTCCCTAAGATGCGCAACACGAATGATTGTGATTTATGCTTACTAGCCAGTAAATACTTTTGTCTTGCCATTAAAAACGATGTCTTATCCAATATAAAACTAATCCCTCTCGGATCTTGTCAATCTCGTGAACTTTTCAACTACAGGATAAACAATACTCCCTCCGTTCCATATTAGATGGGCATTTAGGCTTTAACCTATGTTCCACAATAGATGGGCTTATAGCCTTACCTATTGCAGAAAAGTACTACTTCATGTTTTTCTACATTGACAACATTAATTACTTGTACTTACTAAGTTGGGGTTGAGTTGGGGTTAAGGAGAGTAAATTTAAACCTGACGACTAGTAATTTGGTAAACCAAAGGTTTTTGTTGTAAAACCATTTCACAAACATTAGTAGTAATTAATGAATGATGATGACATCTCATCTTCGGAAGTACAGAGTAGTACAATATTGAGTAATTAAACATGTGATTTCTTTACACTAATAGCTTTCTTAATGCACGATTCTAAATGCCCATCTAATATGGAACGGAGGGAGTATTAAGCACAAACTAAAGCAGTCATAATAACATTCAGAACAACTAACCATAAAACCATCCATACATAAATCCAGAACATAAGAGATCAGTCATCAAAAGGGAGGAAACGTTTTAGACCTAAAACAAACACAAAGAAGTACTAAAGCTAATGTCGACTGCTTTCCTTCAGCATGTTCCAGTCTGCAACAGCGAGGGCTTGGTCCATGCGATCCAGGAGGCCCGTCTTCGAGAAGTGGTTAGACCTCCCTTTAAAGCTAATTTCGGTTGCACATATATGAAGTTGCATACGAGTCCACATGCATGATTGTCTTGCCAATGTCAGATCATGTTGGATTCCTAATACAACAAAAAACTTCCCTCATTTATCTCTAGTCATGGTTGCTTGGTGTGAACCTTTGACATCATTGAACAACATGTTCAGAAGTTGGTAACATCAATGACAATAAATAAAAAAAGCTAGCCAGTACTGAAATAATTCTTGCCATGCAAAAAACAATGCCTGCCAGGATAGAAATGCTCAGATGCTCAGATACTCATGTCACAACAATGTATGCAACAAAGGGAAACAATGTATGACTGTTTTTGCAGCTGCATTAACAAGATTATGAAAAATAAACCACGAAATCTAAGTTTGTCCAACTATAACCAGTTCTACATTCAATAAATTCAACCCTCCAAACAGTTTTTTCACAAGATTAAGATGAAAAGGATGAGAGCTTACTTGATTTCGCAGGGGGGTGTTCTTCTTCAAAAGGGCTGGAAGTGTTGTTCTCTTCGTCCTCGTCGACCTCCCTTTTCGATTCGCCTGACCCCCTTTTCTTTCTCTCTCTCAATTGCGGTTTGAAGGTGCTTCAATGATGGTTTTCTTCACAAATCTTCAATGGCGGTTCTCTTCAACAATCTTCAACGGTGGTTGCTTCAGTTAACTTCTCAACTAACAGATTCACAAACTTGAAACTAGATATGAACAAAACAGGGAACAAATGTATTGTTTTTCTCTTAATGTGTGAGCCTTGGGTTTGGCGGGCTTGATACAACCCCCTAGCCAGTAGTCCTAAACCAAACATGCATCTAGTTTAATGTGTGGTGGGAATCTAAAAGGATTCTACTAAATGGCCCACAATCATGAATAAACATCAATCGCTCAAAGGAAATATCAGGCTATATGGTGAAGATACAATTGAATCTGGCTGACATATTAGTCATATCTCACCTTCCTCTATCCCCGATATGCCGACTTTAAGACCACGGACCACCAGCAGCAGAAACCACTGCATCAAAGAAGAAAACAAATTATACAAAAGTTATTCACCTAATGGTCCATGCTAATACAATTTTCAAATCTATTCACCAAACCAAAAAGTTATGTCAAAAAGGATAAATGAGGAAAAAAAACTATCACATACATAGTCCATTCTAGCTATATTACATTGGCAAACAAAAACAAAGGAATAAAAGATAATAAAGTAACATAATAACCTGACATTGCTGGGGTTACAACACCATCTGCTATAACCATGGAGGTACCAGCCAAAACTAAAACCAGAAGAGGCTTTTTCAGACATAAGGACCTCTCAAGCCATTCTTTAATCTTAAGTGACCTCTCAAGTTCTGCAGATGGAACTTTCAGTCTGAAGCTTGATATACGAGCATCAGAAGGTAGCTGATTTGAGATTAGACTAACCTTGGCATGCCTACATATCAATGAGTAAAGAGCGAATGTACCACCTGCAGCAGAACAGAAACGACATATTTTATTAATAATGAAACCTAAAACAAATGCAGGAAACCCAAATATCAGAATTCAGAACAATTAACTACCTATGATTTCACTGGAGCAAAAAACATAAAGCAAGGTAAAGAAAATGTCTGCAGCTCATTCTTTCAGCCTAGCATCGAGTTGTGCAACTCTAGGCTCGAGTTGTGCAACCTTAGGCTCGAGTTGTGCAACCCTACGCTTGAGTTGTGCAACCCTAGGCTCGAGTTGTGCAACTTTAAATTAACATGAATTGAATCAGTCTGAATGTCTAATGCAACATAAATAAGAAAAGATAAGGCTTTACAAGACGTATACCTTCACCACAAGGAGCCTTCCTAGTCGTGATGTTAAGAACCTTGGTGGGCATTCTAACTAGGCCCTTGACCCTCAGATGCTTTTCCTTTACCCCACGAACCAAATCTGTGCAGACTGATTCAACCAAAACCACAAGAACAAGAAGTTTTAGTATACACAGCTATAGGAAAATTGTAGTTGAACTGCCCCGACATTGATAGAAGCAACAAGAACAATCAATTGGGATAGGAACACCCTGATTCTCACAGTATACACATGACAATCCATTCAATTTCCAAGCAAGCAATAAAATACTTTGATTTCCTTATCAATCGATCTTCGATCGATTGATAAGGAAAACCGTAAAATCGAAGACCAAACATAGAACAGGTAGATGACACAAACATTGATCCCCTCCCAGCAACTTGTGACCAATTGGCCATGAATCATGCATAACAAACCCTGAACTAATGAACCTGGTGTTAGATTTTAGGAATCAAACACCAAATCGGCACAACCATACCTAAATCTGATGTATAGTTTCACATATTCCACTAAACAAGACTATAGAAGACCGAGTACACAGAAAATCAAAGGAGCAAGAGGGGGAAAGCGCTTGCTTCAGGCGAAACTATTAGAGAAAGAGGGAACGAACCTAATCCAGATCTCGGTGCTCGCTCGAACTCGCTCCGGCGCTCGCTCGACCTAGCTCCGGCGCTCGCTCGACCAGATCCGGCCTCTCGCTTCAGATATCGGACGGCCGCATCCAGCGCTCGCTCCCTCGTTCGCTCCGCCGCTCGCTTGCCACCGCCTCCGGCGCTTCCTCGCTCCCTCGATCTCGCAACCAGACAGCGGCTCCGGCGCCAACCTCACTGGATCTCGCCGCCATATATCGATCGAGATCTCGCCTCCAAAATCGCCTTCAATCGGGAGCGGGGAGAGAGATTGGAGAGAGAGACGATGGAGCAACTCTCAGGAAAAAAAAATAAAAAAAATTGAGAATTAGGTATATATAGGGGCTATTTCGCAAATTTGTCCAAACCCGCGTCTATTCCACAAATACGTCCAATTAATGTGCCCATTTCGCAAATTTTTTCTTTTTTTTTTTGTCATTTTTCAAAAAAAAAAAAGTCTTAAGTGTCCACAATTACAAGTTTGCAACATAGATTGGAAACAAATTACTGACGTCAATTACTCAAATTAGTGTATCGAATTGGGGAAAACAAACACGCCCTTAATTTGCGCCCTTCACTTCACTGTTGGTACCGTTTCCCTCAAATCACCCGGGAGAAGACCGAAGAGCGGAAGAACACCCAATCTCCGATAGTGGTGCGCCGGTACGCGATTGCTCTTTTAAGTTCTAATCTTCCTCAATTTCGATACTTTGTTTTGATTTTTTCAGTTATTATGTGATATATTTGTTGCCTGCAACTAAAGCCCTCTCTACATTCCACCGTTCAGATGTTAAATCACCCCAAGTTGGTCGTTTAGGGTAAAAGCTTGAGGGATTGATGTTTTTTGTGCTCTTTATAGAGTAGTTCAGTCTCCAATTTTTTGCTGATTTCGGTAGGGAGGTTCATGTTCTTCACTTAGGGTTTAGTCCACAACTCATGATGCATCTTGGAGTGCAATTGCATTCCAGCTTCAAATCTTCTTTTATTACCCAACGGAATGCGCGATGCTATAATTTGTAGTCGTACTGATTTGAGGTCATCAACGGAACCGACTTAGATTAAAAATGTTTAATCGCCCTCGTTTGGGAGTAAGAACTGCAAAGCTTGAGGTTTTACACAGCAGTCGAGTTTCCAATTTTTAGTTCATTATGGTAAGAAGGTTTTATGTTCTTCAGTTATATCCTTAGTTCGTTTTGGTTGGGCTTTGATTAGCGAATGAGTGAAAGAAATCCTCTACCTCGTGTTGAAATGTGATATCTTTCTCGTTTGTTTGATGCATATTGCTTATTTTGCTTTGATTTTCATATTACAATCGTATTTCAGGGTTCTTATTATATTGCAATGGATGGTGATCAGTTGGTTTCAAGAAAGAGGGATAATCATTCAGGACCAGATTTCTTAAGTGATCTTCCTTTGAGTATCATCCATTACATTCTCGAACTTGTTCCAATTAGAGAGGCTGTTAGGACTTGCATCCTTTCAAGGCGATGGAGGTATATATGGGCTAGTCTTCCTCACCTTGTTTTTGGATCAGAAGGGTTAGAATGGAAGGACCTAAAAAATTTCATTACCAATGTTCTTTCCCTTCATAAAGGACCCATCCATAAATTTAGATTAAAATATCCCTTAGCCCCGGAGAATGGCCCTGATATTGATGATCACTGGCTACTTTGCCTCTCTAGGAATGAAATCAGGGACTTGGTCCTAGGAATTAAGACTAGGTGGCTATCTCGAGTGACCTACCCCCTCTGCCTATCTAGGAATGAAATCACTGGCTACTCTAGTTTATATTCTTGTCAAAAGTTGACTCATCTAGAGCTTTATAATTGCATATTGCCACCACCCCTCCGACCTTGAAGGGATTCTCATGCTTAAGGAGCCTTGTCCTTAGGTATGTTAACACACCTTCCAATATAGTCGAAAGCCTTGTTGCAAATTCTCCTCTCCTTGAGAAGTTCACATGTTATCACTCAGCCAGTTCAGAGTTAAGAATTAGTGCTCCAAATCATTTCAATGAAATCAGCTTGAATGCTCCACTTGTTGCTGAAGTATCGGTATCATTGGATGAAGATGGGTTCCCAGATGAGCAACAAAGTTCAGGTTGTAATTACACCAACTTCCTTGGTGGTTTAACTAATCTTGAGAGGTTATATGGAGATTTCTGCTTCACAAAGGTAACAATTACATATCTCTTCCTACATCTTCTCGATTCATCTCTGTCTTTGAGTACCTTTAGGAGAGTTTATTTACAATGATATGGGGTAAGATAAGATCCATTCGTATGCTTGTTTTTTTGTTGGCAGTATTTGAGCTTTGGGATCGAGTCCTATGACCGTTCCTTGGTGTTTCATCACCTAAAGCTCATTCACCTACAATGGTTTAGTTTTGAAGACGAGGATCAGCTAGCAGTTCTTGGTCATCTCATGATGGGCGCCCCTAATCTAGAATGGCTTTCAATCTCTGTAAGTGATGATATAGATTTTTTATTTGCAATAACACTACAAATTATTGGTTTGCATAATGATTTAATAAAGTACTATTCATGTTTTTAATGCATTCACTATTTGCGTTCTTTATCTTTGCTTCTTGTTCTGCAGCCTTCTATATATTTTTCAAACCCCCCCTATATACCTTTCTCGGATTTCGGTTGTGCACCCAATTTCACATTCAACAAGCTGAGATTCGTCAGGATAGAAGATCTTCGTGGTCTACTCTGCGAGATGGAAATTGTCGAATATTTGCTTAAAAGTTCACCGGTTCTTGAGACGATGGACCTTATGTCTTCTGATGAACTCGAGGACGATGTGGTATCAAACTTGATGTCCGAATTGCTAAGCTATTGCCGAGCATCCCCGAAAGCCAAGGTCTCCACATTCTTTTGAGAGCGCCTAATGTTTTGGACTTCAGTTGCCAAACTCTTGCCGGTCTTCACGATTGCTTGAAAGGCATTATCTTGTATTGTTGTGACTTTAGTTGAGTTGTGAGGGAGAGAGCTTTGTTCAGACTTCATCTTGTGAGGGAAATTTGATATCCCAATGTTCTACTTCCTAATGAACAAAAAAGTGTTACGAGGTACAACTAATTAAAGGTCTTACTCTTGTGTTATATGAGAAGGGCTTTTTAGTGAAAAACTGAAAAATCTGTGGGAATGTAGTGGTTGTAATGACTCAATGTTTTTATAATTACTCAAAAAAGATTCATTATTTTTCATCCTTTATTTATAAAACTTTGTACAAAACCACTATCTTATCATGTAAGCAAAAATAGTTAACCTATAGAAAATAAAAGATTCATAAAACCTTACATTGCATAAAACCACCCTTTATACTTTCAAAATGTGCACAAAACCACCTCTTATATGATTAGGGAATTGATTATACATTTCTTTTGTTTGAAATGCACGTAATATAATAATACAAGTACGATTAATCTTTTATTATATTTTTCCTTCACAAGACAAAAAAATGAAGGAAATAAAGTTTTTTTTATTTCTTTCAATACGATTCTAATTGAGCTTTGAGTTACACAAATAAATTATATTTAGAACTTATTAAAAGAGTTATATGTGTCATGATCAATGTTAATAAATATTTTTTTTTTATCTATGTTTGTTTTAAACCCATGCAAAATTTATGTTTTATTCTATGGATGGGTGCGTACAAATAAGGGGTGATTTATTTTGAAAAGTATGAAAAATAATGAGTCATTTGGGTAATTTTAAAAATAATGCTCACTCTATTAATTAAAACTTGTCGTTTACGTACTATTCATGTGCGCTTTTTTAGAATGATAAAAACTATATAAAATATTAACTTTTTCACATCTCTTTTTATAAATTCATACTTAATAGGAATAAAATGAAATTGCTAAAAAATATATTAAAAAAGTTATTATTTTATACTCCCTCTCGTAATTAAAACTTGTCGTTTACTATTTATGCACGCTTTTTTAGAATGATAAAAATTATATACAATATTAACATTTTTTTACATTTGTTTTTATAAATTCATACTTAATTGTAATAAGTATGAAATTATTTTAAAATATTATTTATAAATTAAATATTTTATATGGTTTTAACACCTAAAAAAGCGTAAGTGAATAGTAAAATGTCATGTTTTAATTAACGGAGGGAGTATAGTTTTTAACACAACAAAAAGCGTGCGTGAATAGTAAAACGTCAAGTTTTAATTAACGGAGGGAGTAGTGATTTTATGCTAAAATTTTAGAAATAATGGGTGGTTTTGTTAACTTTTAAAAATAAGGGCGATTTTTTGTCACTTTTGTATTGAATTTAGGCAAATACTGGGTGATTTTGTGCAATGCTAGAAGTAAATGGGTGTTTTGTGCAAAAAAGTAAAATAAAAGGTTATTTTCTTCTTTAAAAAAATAAAATAATAAATTCCTTTGGTGGTCCACCTTTAAGGGTTAGCCACTATTAGTCCATAACCTTTTTAAGTGTTAATTTTAGTCCATAAACTTTTACATATTGCTACTATTTAATCCTACCATCCTTCTATTTTTTTAAATGTCAATTAGGTTGTGGGTTGTGGGTTCGTCTCTCCATTTATAGCTGTAGCTTTTTTTTTTCTATTTTTTTAAACTCATTTAAACATTTTCTAATTGTTTTGTTCAAATGAAAAACTATTTTAGTTATTGAGCCTCCTTATTAACTATTTTTATTTGTTATTTTAATACAAACCCTTGTAGTATTAGCGTATAATTTATGATATTTTAAGAGTACTGAGATTTTATGAATCCATACATAGAAACTAAAGTGTTTTGATGAAAACAAACTGGCAAATAAGATCTTACTATGTGTTTGCTAAGGATTATGCAAGAAAAGATAAAATAAACTTTGCATAATCTTTTAGCATACTTACTAATCACCATCTTTATTTCCATGTGAATCCGGAGGATATTACCTAACATTTATCACGCGTTAGTCCAAACCATCAAAATTTGCTTGAAATCAAAACCAAGAGTGATTCGAACTACAAATAGCTTGTTCTAAACAACTTGAAATCTATAATGAACTAGGTTGAAAGTGAAGAGTAAAAAATCCAATGCAAATAGACCTGTCAAAACACAACCCGACCCGGTGACCCGACCCGACCGACCCGAAATATTTCCGACCCGAACCCGAAAATTTTGACCCGAAATTTTTTTCCGACCCGAACCCGAAAAACCCGAAATTTTCCGGGTAATCTGGGTTTCGACCCGGTGACCCGATTGACCCGGTTGACTTATAATTATATATAATTAATTTTTTTTATATATAATTAAAATTTATCACAAAATTATCAAATAATGACTTTTTTAATTTAAAAAAGAAAAAATTGACAAACCCGAAATCGACCCGAACCCGACCCGAAACCCGATCAAACCCGAGTTCGAGTCAACCCGAAAAACCCGAAACCCGTTTTACCCGAGACCCGTTTTACCCGAAACCCGAAGTGACCCAACCCGAACCCGACCCGAATGACCCGTTTGACAGGTCTAAATGCAAACCATCAACAATAACAATAACGTGATATGAAAAAAATCCCGGTCGATTTTTCGGCTAATTTTTTAACATGTCAACTAAATGTTCGAAAATTTAATGACGTGACATCATATTTTAAATGCATAAGTATAATGTTTGAAAATAAAAGCTAATTATCAATATAAAATGTATTACAAGGTTAATTTATTCATCTAATTTGTACTCACATTTGGTGTTTTTCACAAAAAATACATTGAACACTTAAAGATGTGATGCACCGTCATTAAATGTTCGAACGTTCGATTACCACGTAAAAATTTGGCCGAAAACAGACTGGATTTTTTTTTCGTATAAAAATTGGTTCAATATGAAATAGTTAATAATATTTTTTTATAGTTTTTAAAGTTCATACCAATATTGGTCCATGACGGTTAGTTCGTATTTTTTTTTTTTTATCATTTTTCCTAAATAAAATAATAATAAATTTATAACTATCCACGATTGCAACATCGATTGGAAACAAATTACTGAAATTAGTCAGTTAGGTCGTTTGGTACCAATATGTATATTAGATATCAGATTTTAGTATGGAGAGATATCGATATCAAGTCATATGTTTGATATTAGGTTTTAACTATCTCCACTCCCATTTGGTTACACTAAATTTTTGGGCTAGGACTGGGCATCCGGTTTGGACCGGTAGACTGAAAATTCAAAAATCTTAGACCGTGGATCGGACCGGGACCATAAATATCGGATCGGAACCGTAATTTACGGTCCCGGGTTTTCCGGTCCGGTCTCTGGTTTGGACCGAATGGACCAGTTTAAAAATTAAACAGATTTAAAAATAATTTATAATATATTTTAAAGTTATTTATTAAATGTGAAAATAGACTTAATTAAATTATTCTTACTAATACATGAATAAAAAATAATTTAGAATGTTTTTTTTATTTGGTCACTTTAATTTTATTTTAAAAAAATATATATATGCACGCATATATATATATATACACACATTCCGGTGCGCTCCCGGTCTTGGACTGGAAACTGAAATTTAAAATTTTGTGAACCGTGGACCGGATCGTTATATTTCCGGTCCGTCCAAGACCGTAAATTTCGGTCCGATCCAAATTTTGCCAAGTGGTTTGGCCGTATTGGGTGATATCTCCCGTCTTGCCTCCTGCTCGAATCCGGATCCTCTCATTATATTAGGAGACCTAATAAGTAAATCTCCACCGTCCGAATAATTCAATGTTCAAGATTTCCCATCTCTTTGATTTACAAAAAATAAAAAAATATCCCACGTCTTCTTCCCCAACATCCGAAAACTGGAACTGGCCCTTGAATGCAGCACCAGGAGCTTCAATGGCATCCCTAAAGTCAGCTCCAAAGAGGTTTGCGGAGGTAGAGCATTTAAGCCCATTGTTCAATTTTCAAATTCAATCAACACACACAAAACGGTGCTCATCTATCCTAAAATTTTATTTAGGCCGGACTAGGAACTCAATCACAAATATCGGAAAAAACTATCGGTGATTACTAATTGCCCAATTATCCCTCCCGCCTCAATCCTTCTCCTTTTCCGGCGTCTCGCTCGGATTTCTCTCTTTCCTTTCTCCCTGAAATTGAATCCGCGTCAAACATTGTCGATCAAGCAACAGGGGCGCCACCAAGGATAAAGAAAAAGAGGATCACAGACACAAGTCAAGGCTCTATCAGATCGAGGCTCTCGTTCCGGCACCACCCGACAATCAGTGGCGGAGCTGGGGTTGCTCGGAAATTATTTTTTTTTCCATATATTTAGTATTTTTAAGGTAATATAATACCTTTAAATGATATTTGAAACAAAAGTGCTTTCTAGCTGTAGTGGGAAGGAAGAGGAAAAGTAAGGAAAATTAAAAGGTGCCACTTCCTTAACATTTTTATTTGTTTTACTCTATCATTAATTTTTTCATAATTTCTCTTTGTATTTTTTTGTTTCTATTAACCAATATTGGGTTAAACTTGGTTTAGGGCGAGTTTAGCAATGGGTTATTTTTTAAGGGGTGGATATTATTTTTAAGAAAAATAACTCAAAATAATACGAAGTATCACATTTTAACCGAAAATAATACGAACTTTAGTTTTAACTAATTTTTGTACGAAATATGCCTATATTAACCCAAAACAATATGATTTTCAATTTCGACCATTTTTCCGACAAAAAATGTCAGAATTGATTTGGAGAATGTGAAATTGTGAGAAATACGAAAGAATAAGGTATTTTGACGGGCAAAATTATCGAAAAAATAGTCGTAATTGAGAATTATATTGTTTTGGGTTAATATGGGCATACTTTGTATATTAATTAGTTAAAACTAAAGTTCGTATTATTTTCGGTTAAAAGTTGATATTTTGTATTATTTTTAGTTATTTTTCCTTATTTTTAAGGGATTATACGAGGTGGAGATTATTGTGTGGGTTACAAATGATGGAAGAGATTGAGATTTTATTTTAAGAATAATCCCGATACGGTGTTTGGTTGGTGGAAGGTTATTGGTTTTTAAAAAGAATAAAATGCCAAAATTGCCCCCACCTTTTGTCTTCTCCTACCTTCGTCACTTCCATCCCCCGGGCACCTACTGTTGAAGAGACCAGTCAGATCCCAAATCAGCTTGCTCTCCCTTCGTCTCTCGCCCATGGCTACCCTTGCTCTCGAGCACGCCCTTAAACTGGGAATATGCAGATTGGGGAAGAAGACGTGGGTTGTAGGTGGCTGGGAATATGCAGATTGGGGAAGAAGACGTGGGTTGTAGGTGGATTTGATTTTTTTTTTAATTAAAAATTGGAAAATCTTAACCATTGAATTATTATTAGGTCTCCTAGTATAAAGAGAGGATCCGGATTTCTTCTACTCGCTCTCTCTGGCTCTCTGCTCGCCCTTCTGGTCAACAGGTACGCTCCTCTCCTTCTTCTCTTCATCTATGGCGTGTTGGAATCCATAGGCAATCCTGATTTGGAAATCTAGGGTGCGATTTTTGGGTTGGAAATCTAGGGTTTGGGCAATCTGAAATTTGGCTGAAATTTTGTGCAATCTTCTCTCCTCTTTCTGTGCGATTTTTGGCTGAAATCTGAATTATGTGTGCCCTGTTCAAGCTAAAATTTGTGTGCCTGTACAATCTGAAATTTGTGTCTATTTCTGTGCGATTTATTGGCTGCGATCTTTTTTCTTGTTATGCGATTTTTGGCTTAAATTTGTGTGCTGAAATATGAAATTTTGTTGTATGATTAGATTCAAGATGATGTTGTGCTGAAATTTAGGTTTTATTTTGATTTTCTTGTGAATAGAAATGGATTCGCTTGAATAGAAATGGATTCATATGAGTTTTATTTACTGTGAATAAAAACACTTGTGTCATTTGGAATACACTTATGTTCTTCAGTTAGGGTTTAATCCACAACTAATGGAGCATATTGGTGCACGATTGCATACCAGCTTCAAATCTTCTTTTTATTAATCAACGGAACGCGCAATTTGAGTTAATCTGTAGTTGTTCCGATTTGAGTTAATCAACGGAATCGACTTAGGTTAAAAATGTTTAATCGCCCTCGTTTGGGGGTAAGAACTGCAAAGCTTGAGGTTTTACACAGCAGTGGAGTTTCCAATTTTTAGTTCATTATGGTAGGAAGGTTTTATGTTCTTCAGTTATATCCTTTAGTGGCTGGGTTTTGATTAGCGAATGAGTGAACTCTACATTGTGTTAAAATGCGATATCTTTCTCTTTGTTTTATGCTTATTGTTTGTTTGCTTTGATTTTCGTATTACAATTGTATTTCAGGGTTCTTATTATATTGCAATGGATGGTGATCAGTTGATTTCAAGAAGGAGGGATAATCATTCAAGACCAGATTTCTTAAGTGATCTTCCTTTGAGTATCATCCATTGCATTCTCGAACGTGTTCCAATTAGAGAGGCTGTTAGGACTTGCATCCTTTCAAGGCAATGGAGGTACATATGGGCTAGTCTTCCTCACCTTGTTTTTGATGTAGAAGGGATAGAATGGCAGGACCTAAAAAATATCATTACCAATGTTCTTTCCCTTCATAACGGACCCATCCATAAATTTAGATTACTATGTCCCATAGCCCTGGAGAATAGCCCTGATATTGATGATCACTGGCTACTTTGCCTATCTAGGAATGAAATCAGGGACTTATTCCTAGGACTTAGATGTTCTGGGTCTCGAATTCAGGAGCCCTACCCCCTCCGCCTACCTAGGAATGAAATCACTGGCTACTCTAGTTTATATTCTTGCCAAACGTTGACCCATCTAGATCTTTATAATTGCATATTACCACCACCCCCTCCGACCTTGAATGGATTCTCGTGCTTAAGGAGCCTTGTCCTTCGGCATGTTAACGTGCCTTCCAATATAGTTGAAAGCCTTGTTGCAAATTCTCCTCTCCTTGAGAAGTTCACATGTTGTTACTCAGCCGGTTCAGAGCTAAGAATTAGTGCTCCAAATCTCAATTATTTCAAATTAGAAGATTGTTCCAAAGAATTCAGCTTGTATGCTCCACTTGTTGCTGAAGTATCGGTAACATTGGATGAAGATGATTTCTCAGACGAGCAACAAAGTTCAGGTTGTAATTACACCAACTTCCTTGGTGGTTTTACTAATCTTGAGAGGTTATATGGACATTCCTGCTTCACAAAGGTAACAATTAAATATCTATTCCTACCTCGTTTCGAGTCATCTCTGTCTTTCCGTACCTTTTGGAGAGTCTTATTTACAATGATATGGGGTAAGATAAGATCCATTCGTATGCTTGTTTTTTTTTTGTTGGCAGTATTTGAGCTTTGGGATCGAGTCCTATGACCGTTCCTTGGTGTTTCATCACCTAAAGCTCATTCACCTACATGGGGTTTATTTTCGAGATGAGGATCAGCTAATAGTTCTTGGTCATCTCATGATGGGCGCCCCTAATCTAGAATGGCTTTCAATCTCTGTAAGTGATGATATATAACACTATAGATTATTTATTTTCAGTAACACTGCAAATTATTGGTTTGCATTTACTATTTGCGTTCTTTATCTTTGCTTCTTGTTGTGCAGCCTTGTATAACATTTTCAGAAAATCCCTCTATACCTTGCTCGGATTTCGGCTGTGCACCCAATTTCACATTCAACAACCTGAGATTCATCAGGATAGAAGATCTTCGTGGTTTACTCTGTGAGATGGAAATCGTCGAATATTTGCTTAGAAGTTCACCGGTTCTTGAGACGATGGACCTTATGTCTTTGGATCCACTCGAGGCCGATGTGGTATCAGAGTTGATGTCCGAATTGCTAAGCTATTTCCGAGCATCCCCGAATGCCGAGGTTTCCACATCCTTTTGAGAGCGCCTAATGTTTTGGACTTCAGTTGCTAAACTATTGCTGGGCTTCACCATTGCTTGAAAGGCATTATCAAATCTTGTATTGTTGTGACTTCAGTTGAGTTGTGAGGGAGAGAGCTTTGTTCAGACTTCAGACTTCATCTTGTGTTGTTAGTGAAAAACTGAAAATGTGAGGGAATGTACTTTTTGTGGTAGTAATTACTCATGTATTTAAAATTACTTGAGAGATTCATTATTTTCCATCCATTATTTATAAAATTTTGCACAAAACGACTATCACGTAAACAAAAATAGTTAACCTATGGATAAATGGATAATAAGAGATTCATAAAACCTTACATTGCATAAAACCACTCTTTATACTTTAAAAATTGCACAAAACCACATCTTGTATAATTAGGGAATTGATTTGATTATCAAGTGCTTTTGTTTGGAATGCACATAATGTAATCTTTTATTTTATTTTTCCTTCACAAGAGAAGAAAATGGAGGAAATAAAGTTTTTTTAAAAAAATTTCTTTCAATACGATTCTAATTGAGTATTGAGTTAGACAAATAAATTGCATTTAGAACTTATTACAAGAGTAATGTGTCAAAGCATGAGCAACCATGGGGTTGCCTCTTCCCTCTTTTTATTTCCATCCTCTTATCCTAATTTGACATCTCATATACTTATTTCTTTATATTAGTTTTTATTTTTTCTACCTCTTCTTTCCCTTATGAGGTTGCCATGTTCCCCACTTTTTCTACCTCATTTGTTTTTATTTATACTCAAAATTCACAAGTGCTTGACATTAATATTTTTATTTCAGGTAAATGAAAAATAACAAAAAATAACAACAAAAAATAATACCATTACGTTATAGGTAAATAACAAATTAATTTGGATCATTTGAAATTGAGGATTATTGACAAGATTTGGATCATTTGAAATAATGACAAAGATAATAAAAACAAATAGGAAAAATAAAATAAAATATATATAGGAAAATATTATAATCAAATTATGGAAAAAAATAAAATAAAATTAATGATATAGTTTATATAATAAAATAATAAACATATGTACATATTATTAATACATTTGAGTTACTAACGTACTAAATAAATATGAAATAAACATGAATAAGATGAACATGGATATTATAGACCTACTTTTATCTAGAACTAGAAACACACAAATAGAAAATCTCGGATTTATTTGGCAAGCTATTTGGAATGTCAGAAAGATCTTATATTTAAAACCAGGAAACTACCTCACCCCACTTATTTAGTACAACAAATCATTAACAATATAAACAACTAGAAATATGAAGAAAAAGAATCCCCTGGTAAGAGCAAGCCCAACAACTTTGGTAAAAAAAATCTCTAAAATAGAGATGAAAATGTCAAAATCTCTAAAAAAAATTAACTCCAACTCTAACAGCTTCTCTATTTTACAGATTTTTACATTTATTAAAGACTATAATAAATAAATGTTGGAGTTTATAAATTAATTTATTATTATTATTATTATTATTATTATTATTATTATTATTATTATTATTATTATTATTATTATTATTTACTTTCAAATCATACTACAAGAAATTAGTGGGTAACCGAGATACTATCTGGGCTCCCACACCCCTAGCAATAGCAAAACTAAGTCTAGTAAAAATATAAGCTGCAACACGGGCTCCGACATCTTGAGATACCGAGAATTTCTGAATCCGCTTCAGCAAAGCAACAACATCCATATCCAACTCCCCCAACGAAGAGAATGAGAAGGGTATGAAACCATAACCAGCCGTCGTGCACAAATCTCGATACTTGACACACTTACGTTGAGCAGCATCAACCACAACACGACCGGGCACAAAGTAAGACATCCCAGACTGGGTCAAGGGGGAGGACCCTGTCAGATTGACAAACACATCTCGCCTCCTGTCCCACGAATAAAGGAGCAAATATGCTGGTTGAAGGGGCTTATCATGCCCATCTACCAAACCGTATCAATCTCCTTACCGACAGAAATCCCGGACCTGCAGCAGATATCCAATAAGGTGTCACGAACAAGGTTGTGGAGATGTTTAATGCCCACAGTAACAGCACAAGACACAACATGATCACCATATACATCACCATCGAAGGTTCGAGAGCAAGCGGGACAAGGCCTAAACACCGTGAACAATGGAACACCCAATTGATAGCTAAGCACATTGCGATAGGTCCTTCCATTCATAGTTTGCCCCCGTCCAGAAATAGGAACTGCACGCAACCAATCAGAGGAGTGAACACCTTGCTGAGACTTCCATAATGTCGTATGTCGCGGAGTCAAGGAGAAAGCATAATCCGATTCAGCAGCAACCTTTGCGAAATATATATCTGCCAATTTCTTCATAAGTTTAGGGGCAGCGATTTCACTAGGATCGCGTAGAAGATCAAAACTCGTGGTCTCATTAAAAATGCGCAGAGCATCATCAAAAGTAGGGCCAGCAACCATGACACCATGCCAGAAGGACGTAAGAGCTTAGGCTACAACTCAGTAGACTGCAAACCGGACGCCAAAGAAGCATAATGTATGACATCCCCAGCAGCATACACTCCGAGCCCACCAAAATGAAAAGGGAAGGTAGCAAGCCGTCACTGCCAATCTCCAAATCTAGTGATAACTTTGATATTTATTTTTATTATATTCTCACATGATATTTTTTTTAAAAACAAACTCTAGTGATAACTTTGATATTTATTTTTAAATAGTATTAATATTAATTTTAGATTGTTACTATATAAAAGTTATCATAAAATTGGATAAAATATTATTCAAATTTAATCTTATTATTTTCAATTTATTAATATATATTTTTATAAAAAAAATACAAATTATGGGTGAAAATGTTTTGTCTATTGTCATTGGGTTTGCAAATAATACAAAATTTTCCGTTTGTATTATTTTTATTTTATTATTGTTTTGTCTATCGTCATTGCATGGGTTTGTAGGTTTTTCTATATTATGGGTGAAAATGTGGGGTCGTGTCATTAAATTTTATATGGGGAGAAGTGAACATTAAATTATAGAGATCAACTTTTATTCCTACAAATTTAGAGATTTTTTCCCTCTCTCAATCCATTTCTCTATTTTAGAGATGTGTTTAGAGAAACTGTTGGGGAGATAAAATGTCTTTTTTCTCTAAAATCTCCAATTTTTCCTATTTTGCCAAAGCTGTTGGGGTTGCTCTAAGCATGTATTAAGGAAAGGTAGGAATATAAAATGGATCAAACCGAAGAGAGCTATCTACAAGATTAATGTAGATGGCTCGGTCAAATCCACGAGCGCTAGTGGGGGAGTCATTATAGACTACAATTACAATATTCTAGACATTTTCTATCAGGAAACTAGAAGAGGTACGGTGTTACAAACAGAGGATGTTGCAATCTGCATGGGTTTGCAGCAGACAACTGATAAAGGTCTTTGGAATGTCATCATTGAAGGAGACATCAAGTTCTTATAAAGGCAATAAAGGAAGAAGTCAACATTAAATGGGAAATCATGCATCAAGTGGAGAAGATCAAAGAAATGGCAAAGCAGTTCGACTTCATAGACTTCAAACATTCCTGTAGAGAAGCTAATAGAGTAGTTGATTATGTAGCTAGACATGGAATCATATGTAATAGATTGACTATCCCTTTTAATAGGGAATTGTACTCCATCATCCTTTAGGATGATCATGGAGGGATACTACGTTCGGGGTAGCGTCCTCCTATCTTTTGCCCATTGTAAAAAAAAACATGAATGAGATGTAGTGACCCACTTTTGTATTTAAAAAAAAAAGGGAAGAGGTTACCTTAGTAGGGAGAGATAATCTCTTCCAACCTCTTCCCTTAAGGTTTACTTTGCAACAATGAGTTTACCTCTTAAGACCTATAAGGTAATAAAAACTCATGGTTGCACATGGTATAATCAATGTTCATAAATAATTTTTTTTTTATCTATGTTTGTTTCAAACCCGTGCAAAATTTATGTTTTATTTTGTATGATAGGTACGTACAAATAAGGGGTGATTTATTTTGCAAAGTATGAAATAATGAGTCTTTTGGGTAATTTTAAAAATGTGCTCATACTCAGCTTGTTTAAAAAATGAACGAGCTCAACTTAATTTGGGCTCGAACTTAAACATAGTAACTTAAATGAAATTTTAGAAATTTTACAAAATTTAAGCTATTCGAGCTTAAATCAAGCGAGTCGAGCTTTGAACCAAGTCCAAAAGTGTACTCATACTCGACTTATTTAGAAATGAACGAGTTTAATTTGTTTAGAAAATGAACGAGTTGGAACCGAACTGACCCTGCAAGGTTACAAGGAGGCTTAATTGATCCGTGATGTGCTTTTATTAGTTTGTCAAATGAAGCAAATTGGGCTTTTTTTATGTTTTACATATTTTTGTTGGGCCTTTAGAAAGCAGTCCAAAATAAGCATCCATTGAAAATCATGAAGTAGCGAAGTTCTGTTTTTTGAACTCTTTTCCGTTGAAAATACATTTAACTAGTGTTATTACCGGCCATTTCTTCATAAACTTTATATTTTTTTTTTTATAATTAAGTATTAAAATTATTTTAAAAAATGATATTTTATATAGCTTTTACTTATTAAAAGATCGCCTCACAATTGCTTAAAAGTTAATCGGTTCTTGAGACGAATTATTGTTACCTTGTCTAGGAATGCTGATCTTTCTTTAAATGTATTAATTATTAAATCAATTCAGATCATGCAAGTAATATGTCAAAAATCCATTCACGAGACAGTAAAATTCTCCAAGCTGTTATTAATAAAAAAAATATATATATTTCTCCAAGCTTAATGAAATTCAGCCAAATCTCTAACAAACTGTGAAAGTTCTAACACTCCATGCAAAATACGAGTATGTCATTTTGAAGTATTAATTTTATTTAAAAAGACATGTTATTATAGGTATTTTGATTTTTACTTATTATTCATTTTACTTTTCTATAGAGTAAAAAAAAGTTTAATAAATTAGAGTAAAATAGTTTATTTGTTGATTTTGTTAGAAGATACACATATAAGTTTTAAAATTGGTTTTTTCCTTCATTTGAAGACCATGATTAATTAAGGTATTTACTAGTTAAAAATCATCTAACTATTTTTTCAAAATTAAATCCATAAATAAAAAAAAAATAAAAATCAAATTCTAACTATCAACAATTGCAACATCGATTGGAAACCAATTACTGAAATTACTCAAATTGGAGTATGGAATTGGGGAAACCAAACACGCCCTTAATTTGGGCCATATTGATAAAATTGCTACGGAGTACCTGCTATATACAGGCGCGCGGCGCCCTTCACTGTTGCCTGTTGGTACCATTTCCCCCAAATCACTGGGGAGGAGACCAAAGAGGCGGAAGAACACTCCAATCTCCGATAGTGGTGCGCCGGTACCGGATTGCTCTTCAGGTTCTAATCTTCCTCAATTTCGGTACTTTGTTGTGATTTTTTTCAGTTATTATGTGATAGATTTGTTGCCTGAAACCAAAGCCCTCTCTACATTCCACTGAATCGGCTGAGGTTCAGATGTTTAATCACCCAAAGTTGCTCGTTTAGGGTAAAAGCTCAAGGGATTGATGTTTTATGTGCTCTTTATAGAGTAGTCGAGTCTCCAATTTTTTGCTGATTTCGGTAGGGAGGTTTATGTTCTTCGGTTAGGGTTTAGTCCACAACTAATGGTGCATATTGAAATGCGATTGCATTCCAGCTTTAAATCTTCTTTTATTAATCAGCTGAATGCGCGATGCTAATAATCTGCAGTTGTACTGATTTGAGTTGATCAAGGGAATCGACTTTGCTTTAAAATGTTTAATTGCCCTCGTTTGGGGGTAAGAAGACTAAGAACTGCAAAGCTTGAGGTTTTACTTTTACACAGCAGTCGAGTTTCCAATTTTTAGCTCATTATGGTAGGAAGGTTTTATGTTCTTCAGTTATATCCTCTACCTTGTGTTGAAGTGTGATATCTTTCTCGTTTGTTTGATGCTTATTGCTTATTGTGCTTTGATTTTCGTATTTCAGGGATCTTATTATATTGCGATGGATGGTGATCAGTTGGTTGCAAGAAAGAGGGATAATCATTCAGGACAAGATTTCTCAAGTGATCTTCCTTTGAGTATCATCCATTGCATTCTCAAACTTGTTCCATTTAGAGAGGCTGTTAGGACTTGCATCCTGTCAAGGCGATGGAGGTACATATGGGCTAGTCTTCCTCACCTTGTTTTTGATGTAGAAGGGTTAGAATGGAAGGACCTAAAAAATATCATTACCAATGTTCTTTCCCTTCATAAAGGACCCATCCATAAATTTAGATTAGTATGTCCCATAGCCCTGGAGAATAGCCCTGATATTGATGATCACTGGCTACTTTGCCTATCTAGGAATGAAATCAGGGACTTATTCCTAGGACTTAGATGTTCGGGGTTTCCAACTCAGGAGCCCTACCCCCTCTGCCTATCTAGGAATGAAATCACTGGCTACTCTAGTTTATATTCTTGCCAAAAGTTGACCCATCTAGAGCTTTATAATTGCATATTGCCACCACCCCCTCTGACCTTGAAGGGATTCTCATGCTTAAGGAGCCTTGTCCTTTGGTATGTTAACACACCTGCCAATATAGTCGAAACCGTTGTTGCAAATTCTCCTCTCCTTGAGAAGTTCACATGTTATTACTCAGCCGCTTCAGAGTTAAAAATTAGTGCTCCGAATCTCAATTATTTCGATTTAAGTGGTGATTTCAATGAAATCAGCTTGTATGCTCCACTTGTTGCTGTAGTAAAGGTAACATTGAATGAAGATGGTTTCCCAGATGAGCAACAAAGTTCAGATTGTAATTACACCAAGTTCCTTGGTGGTTTTACTAATCTTGAGAGGTTATATGGAGATTTCTGCTTCACAAAGGTAACAATTAACTATCTATTTCCTACATCTTCTCGAGCCATCTCTGTCTTTGAGTGCCTTTAGGAGAGTCTTATTTACAAGGATATGGGGTATGATAAGATCCATTCATATGGTTGTTTTTTTGTTGGCAGTATTTGAGCTTTGGGATCGAGTCCTATGACCGTTCCTTGGTGTTTCACCACCTAAAGCTCATTCATCTACATTGGTTCAGTTTTGAAGATGAGGATCAGCTAGCAGTTCTTGGGCATCTCATGATGGGCGCCCCTAATCTAGAATGGCTTTCAATCTCTGTAAGCGATGATATATAACACTACAGATTATTTATTTTCAATAACACGCACTGCAAATTATTGGTTTGCATAATGATTTAAGAAAGTACTATTCATGTTTTTGATGCATTCACTGTTTGCTTTCTCTATGTTTGCTCCCTGTTGTGCAGCCTACTATATATTTTTCAGAACCTCCCTATATACCTTACTCGGATTTCGGCTGTGCGCCCAATTTCACATTCAACAAGCTGAGATTCATCAGGATAGAAGATCTTCAGGGTCTGCTCTGCGAGATGGAAATCGTCGAATATTTGCTTAAAAGCTCACCGGTTCTTGAGACGATGGACCTTATGTCTGGAGAAGAACTCGAGGACGATGTGGTATCAAACTTGATGTCCGAATTGCTAAGCTATTGCCGAGCATCCCCGAAAGCCAAGGTTTCCACATTCTTTTGAGAGCGCCTAATGTTTAGACTTCAGTTGCTAAACTCTTGCCGGGCTTCACTCACGATTACTTAAAAGTTAAAAGGCATTATCAGATCTTATATTGTTCTGACTTCAGTTGAGTTGTGAGGGAGAGAGGTCAGAGAGCTTTGTTCAGACTTCATCCTGTAAGGAAATTTGATATCTTCCTAATGAAAAAAAAAAGTGTTAAGAGGTACAACTAATTGAAGGTATTATGTCATATAAGAAGGTTATTTTTTTAGTGAAAAACTGAAAATTTGAGGGAATGTACCTTTTGCCCTTTTGTTGGTTGTAATGACATAGTGTTTTTATAATTACTCAAAAGATTCATTATTTTTCATCCGTTATTTATAAAACTTTGCACCAAACCACTCTCTTATCATGTAAACAAACATAGTTAACCTATAAATAATAAAATATTCATAAAACCTTACATTGCATAAATTCGCCCTTTATGCTTTAAAAATTGCACAAAACCACCTCTTATATAATTAGGGAATTGATTATCCAGTTCTTTTGTTTGGAATGCACATAATGTAATAAGACGAGAATGATTAATTTTTTATTATATTTTTTCCTTCACAATAGAAGAAAATGAAGGAAATAAAGTTCGAATTGTTAAAAGTACAAG
The DNA here is from genome assembly GCA_963922045.1 of Persicaria maculosa. Lineage (NCBI taxonomy): Eukaryota > Viridiplantae > Streptophyta > Magnoliopsida > Caryophyllales > Polygonaceae > Persicaria > Persicaria maculosa. The sequence goes on along the minus strand of OY998256.1, from coordinate 75,587,385 downwards.
AGGTTTTGTGAAATAAAGAAAAATAATGGACCGTTTTATTCATTTAAAAAAGTGAAAATATGAGTTTTGGGCATGAGACGGACTTTTGACAAAACTCTTGAATTTGTAAATAAAGAGCGGTCATATCTGGGGTTCGAACTAGGGACCTTTGGGTACTACCCACAAGTCATTTCCAGTGAGCCATTCCGGAATGGTTACTTTTGACAAAACTCAGGGACACCATCCGAACAAAATAAAACATTGGGACACCAAACGGAATTGTCAAAACCTCAGGGGCACCAAACGAAATTTCCCATCTTTTATTATATTTTTCCTTCACAAGAGAAGAAAATTAAGGAAATAAAGTTCGTTTTTTATTTGTTTCAATACTATTCTAATTGAGTATTGAGTTATACAAATAAATTATATTTACAGACATTTAAAGTAAGTGAACTTATTACGAGAGTTATATGTGTTATAACTCATAATCAATGTTCATAAATAAAAAATAAATTCAATCTATGTTTGTTTCAAACCCATGCGCAATTTATGTTTTATTTTGTAGGTTGGGTACGTACAAATAAGGGGTGATTTATTTAAGTATGAAAAATAATGAGTCTTTTGGAATGGGTGGTTTTTTACTAAAATTTTAGAAATAATGTGTAATTTTGTTAACTTTTAAAAATAAGAGTGGTTTTATCACTTTTGTATAAATATTGAGTGATTTTGTGCAATGTTAGAAGTAAATGGGTGTTTTGTGCAAAAAAAAAAAAGGTGATTTTCTTCTTGAAAAAATAGAATAATATGAGTTTTGAGCACCGGTCTAACTTTTAACAAAATTTAAGAGTATCATTTGAATAAAAAAAGGTTACGGACAATCTACATCAGGGTTTATTATCAGGAAAAATGTAAAATGGCGAAAACCGGAATATGGATTTTTAAAAATGAATTTTGATGGTGAAACTGATAGATTAGGACAATTTACATCAGAGTTTATTATCAGGGACCACGAAGGACAAATGATAGCAGTAGGTGCAAAGAAACTAGGACAACAATCACCCCTAATGACCGAAACCATGGCATTACAATTGGGTCTTCACGCAATTAGAGATATACAACGAAGAAATATAATTATAGAGGGTGATTCTAAAACCGTTATTGATAGCCTAAAAAATAATAACCAGACCTGTCCATGGGAAATTGAATTAATTATGGGAGATATTAAGAGGCAAATTACAGAATTTGAGAATGTGACTTATTCGCATGTGCCCCGTGAGGGTAACAGGTCGGCTGACAAGGTTGCACACCTTGGCCGTCTTGTTAATGGGGCGGCCTTGTCATTACACAATGATCTCATTGATCTCATCCGTCAGGATGCAATCGGTTAGACCTCTGGCCAACCGAATTATTACCTATTCAAAAAAAAAAAAAAAAAAAGGAGGTTACGGACACTAACTGGAGTTGCTTAAGCCTTAGGAGCACTAAGCAAAAATTCCCAATTTCCAGTAATTTCAATATTCCCTCCAATTTAAAATATATGTCTAATTGTCTATGGTTTTACCTTCAACTGCAACAACAATTGAACTCTGGGTGATCCTACATGGTCTGAAGTTGGTATGGAAACTAGACGTTAGGATGATGATGGTTCTTGAATTTTATTCTTTGATGGCATGCGAGCTTGTTTAGTGCCCAGATTTGCACTTGATTAACTATATTTTAAGGACCTAATGTGTTTTTGAGGACCTAATGTGTTTTGATACTTTTTGATTAAATATACATTGTTTGATTTTTTAACACCTATTTTAAGGAGTTGAGAACTTTGTAAAATACTGTATCAACTTTTTTTTTAATATTAATTTCTTTTATAATTTAAGACTGATTACTAATAATACTGAGATTTTATGAATCTATACATAGAAACTAAAGTGTTTTTTTTTATTAGGAAAAATTTCGGGGGAGAAAACTCTACCCAAATGCCTGCTTTCGGATGAGGTCAAGAAGATCAGAATTATTCCGAATATTAGTACCTCGGGCAGAGTGGCAAATGGGTGCAACCTTGTCGACCACTCTATTGCCTATTCAGAAACTAAAGTGTTTTGATGACAACAAACTGACAAATAAGATCTTATGTGTGTGCTAAGGATTATGCAAGAAAAGATAAAATAAACTTTGCATAATCTTTTAGCATACTTACTAATCACCATCTATTACCTAACGTTTATCACGCGTTCGTCCAAACCAATCAAAATATAAATTTGCTTGAAATCAAAACCAAGAGTGTTTCTCAAAAAAAAAACCAAGAGTGATTCGAACTACAAATAGCATGTTCTAAACAACTTGGAATCAATAATGACGAGGTTGAAAGTGAAGAGTAATAAACCCAATGCAAACCATCAACAATAACAATAACTTTGTATATCCCAAAATGAATTATCAGTCATGAACCAATATTAATACGAACTTTAAAAACTACCAAAAACAATACGAACTATTTCACATTTAACCAATTTTGATATGAAAAAAAACCCCGGTCGATTTTTCGGCTAATTTTTCAACGTGTTAACTAAATGTTCGGAGATTTAATGACGTGCCATCATATTATTAAATGCATAAGTATAATGTTTGAAAATAAAAGCTAATTATCAATACAAAATGTATTTTAAGGTTAATTTATTCATCTAATTTGTACTCAAATTTGGTGTTTTTCACAAAAAATACAGTGAACGCTTAAAAATGTGATGCAATGTCATTAAATTTTCAAATGTTCGATTACCACGTCAAAAATTGGCCAAAAATTTACTAGATTTTTTTTTGTATCAAAATTGGTTCAATATGAAATAGTTCGTATTATTTTTGATAGTTTTTTAAGTTCATATCAATATTGGTCCATGACTGATAGTTCGTATTATTTTTGATCATTTTTCCTAAATAAAATAATAAAAACATTATAACTATCCACAAATGCAATATCGATTGGAAACAAATTACTGAAATTAGTCAATTAGGTCGTTTGGTACCGATATGTATATCAAATATCATATTTTGGTATGGAGAGATATCGATATCAAGTGATATGCTTGATATTAGGTTTTAAATATCTCCACCCCCATTGGGTATACTAAATTTTTGGGCTAGGGTTGGGCATCTAGTTTGGACCGGATCGGATCGGAATTTATGGTCCGGTCCAAGATCGGTGGACCGGAAATTCAAAAACCTTGGACCGTGAATCGGACCGGGACCGTAATTTACGGTCCTGAGTTTTCCGGTCCTGTCTCGTCTTTGGACCGAATGGACTAGTTTAAAAATTAAATAGATTTAAAAATAATTTATAATATATTTTAAAGTTATTTATTAAATGTGAACATAGACTTAATAAAATTATTCTTACTAATACATGAATAAAAAATAATTTAGAATGTTTTTTTTATTTGACCACTTTAATTTTTTTTTTTTTAAATAGATATATACACATATACACACACATTCCGGTCCAGTCGGGCCTGGACCATAATTTCCGGCCCGACCCCGATCTTGGTCTGGAAACCGAAGTTTAAAATTTTGTGAACCGTGAACCGAACCGTTATATTTCCGGTTCGCCCAAGATCGTAAATTTTGGCCAGTGGGTTGGCCACTTGGCCGTATTGGGTGATATCTCCCGTCTGGCCTTCTGCTCGCTCTCTGCTCGCCCTTCTCCTCGACAGGTACGCTCCTCTCCTTCTCTCCTTCTTCTCTTCATCTAGGGCTTGTTGGAATCCATAGGCGATCCTGATTTGGAAATCTAGGGCTAGGGCCGTGCGAATTTTGGGTTGGAAATCTAGGGTTTGGGCAATCTGAAATTTGGCTGAAATTTTGTGCGATCTTCTCTCCTCTTTCTGTGCGATTTTTGGCTGAAATCTTAATTTTGTGTGCCCTGTTCAAGATGAAATTTGTGCGCCTGTACAATCTGAAATTTGATACATCTTTTTCTGTGCGATTTATTGGCTGCGATTTTTTTTGTTATGCGATTTCTGGCTTAAATTTGTGCGCTGAAATATGAAATTTTGTTGTATGATTAGATTCAAGATGATGTTGTGCTGAAATTTAGGTTTTATTTTGATTTTCTTGTGAAAAGAAATGGATTCATACGAGCTTGAATAGAAATGGATTCATATGAGTTTTATTTATTGTGAATAAAAACACGTGTCATTTGGAATACACTTATGTTCTTCTGTTAGGGTTTAGTCCGCAACTAATGGAGCATATTGGTGCGCGATTGCATTCCAGCTTCAAATCTTCTTTTTATTAATCAACGGAATGCGCAATTTGAGTTAATCTGTAGTTGTACCGATTTGAGTTAATCAACGGAATCGACTTAGGTTAAAAATGTTTAATCGCCCTCGTTTGGGGGTAAGAACCGCAATGCTTGAGGTTTTACACAGCAGTCGAGTTTCCAATTTTTAGTTCATTATGGTAGGAAGGTTTTATGTTCTTCAGTTATATCCTGTAGTGGTTGGGTTTTGATTAGCGAATGAGTGAACTCTACATTGTGTTAAAATGCGATATCTTTCTCTTTGTTTGATGCTTATTGTTTGTTTGCTTTGATTTTCGCAGGGTTCTTACTATATTGTGATGGATGGTGACCAGTTGGTTTCAAGAAAGAGGAATAATCATTCAGGACCGGATTTCTTAAGTGAACTTCCTTTGAGTATCATCCATTGCATTCTCGAACTTGTTCCAATTAGAGAGGCTGTTAGGACTTGCATCCTTTCAAGGCAATGGAGGTACATATGGGCTAGTCTTCCTCACCTTGTTTTAAGATCAGAAGAGTTAGAATGGAAGGACCTAAAAAATTTCATTACCAATCTTCTTTCCCTTCATAAAGGACCCATCCTTAAATTTAGTTTAATATGTCCCATAGCCCCGGAGATTGGCCCTGATATTGATGATCACTGGCTACTTTGCCTATCTAGGAATGAAATCAGGGACTTATTCCTAGGACTTAGAGGTGCAGGGTTTCGAGATCGGGCGCCCTACCCCCTCTGTCTATCTAGGAATGAAATCACTGGCTACTCTAGTTTATATTCTTGCCAAAAGTTGACCCATCTAGACCTTTATAATTGCATATTGCCACCACTCCCTCCGACCTTGAAGGGATTCCCATGCTTAAGGAGCCTTTTCCTTAGGTATGCTACCGTGCCTTCCAATACAGTCGAAACCATTGTTGCAAATTCTCCTCTCCTTGAGAAGTTCACATCTTACTACTCAGCCAGTTCAGAGTTAAGAATTAGTGCTCCAAATCTCAATTGTTTTGATTTAAGTGGTGATTTCAAAGAAATCAGCTTATATGCTCCACTTGTTGCTGAAGTATCAGTAACCTTGGTTGAAGATGGTTTCCTAGCAGAGCAACAAAGTTCAGGTTGTAATTTCACCAAGTTCCTTGGTGGTTTTACTAATCTTGAGACGTTAGTTGGACATTCCTGGTTGCCAAAGGTAACAATTAAATATCTGTTCCTACATCTTCTTGAGTCATCTCTGTCTTTCAGTACCTTTCGGAGAGTCTTATTTACAATGATATGGGGTAAGATAAGATCCATTCATATGCTTGTTTTTTCTGTTGGCAGTATTTGAGCTTTGGGATCAAGTTCTATGATCGTTCCTTGGTGTTTCATCACCTAAAGTACATTCACCTGCATTGGTTTAGTTTTGAAGATAAGTATCAGCTAGCAGTTGTTGGTCATCTCATGATGGGCGCCCCTAATCTAGAACGGCTTTCAATCTCTGTAAGTGATGATATATAATATAACACTATAGATTATTTATTTTCAATATCACTGCAAATTATTGGTTTGCATAATGATTTAATGAAGTACTATTCATGTTTTTGATGCATTCACTGTTTGTGTTCTTTATCTTTGCTTCCTGCTGTGCAGCCTTCTACATATTTTTCAGAACCTCCCTATATACCTTACTCGGATTTCGGCTGTGCACCCAATTTCACATTCAAAAAGCTGAGATTCATTACGATGGAAGATCTTCGGGGTCTACACTGCGAGATGGAAATCGTTGAATATTTGCTTAAAAGTTCACCGGTTCTTGAGACGATGGACCTTATGTCTTCTGATGAACTCGAGGACGATGTGGTAAAAAACTTGATGTCCGAGTTGCTAAGCTATTGCCGGGCATCCCCGAATGCCAAGGTTTTCCCATCCTTTTGAGAGTCTAATGTTTAGACATCAAATCTTATATTGTCCTGACTTAAGTTTAGTAGTGACTTGTGAGGGAGAGAGCTTTGTTCAGACTTCAGACTTCATCCTATAAGGAAATCTGATATATCTCAATGTTCTACTTTCCTAATGAACACAAAAAAAAAAAGGTGTTACGAGGTACAGCTAATTACGGCATTATGTTATATATGAAGGGGTTTTTTTAGTGAAAATTTGAGGGAATGTACATTTTTCTGGTTTTTTTATAACTATATCTTTTAGTTTTTGTTTTTAATAATTGTACTCTTAAGGGTGGATTTTATACCTATCTATATCTAAATAATATTTTAAATGAGAACCATTTTTGTCATCACCATATTAATTGTAGGATTTTCAACCAATAAAATTATAAGGGAAATTTTTACATTTCCTTGAAATATTTTATATTTCTAATCAATGGGTTTAATTCAAAATATTAAATTAAAATTAATATCTATATCTATATCTATATAATACTTTAAATCTATATCTATATCTATATACAATTAAGGCCACAACTACAATTTTATAAAATAAACGTTTATTTATCAACTATAACGATATGGAAGTATGATATGATATTAAAACTTTTAAGATTTAAAACTTAATGTTAATGCTATTGGTGAAGTCACATTATAGTATTATTTTCTAGTAATATTGATCATTAAATGCAGATAATCAATCTCCTTATATATTAAATAATACATGGGCACAAGTTATCATAAACTAACACCACAAATCTCCTTTATAAAATAACTTCAGATAAAATTAAATGATAGATTTTATAATCACTCAAAATATGATATTGAGTATTTATATTAAAAATTAATTATGGAGGATCGATACCAAGTGGATAAATTAGATGAGATCATTAACAGCCGTGTCTTAAATATATCAAATTGATGTGTCAAAAAGAGATGGTTCAGATTGCGCTAGAAGGCGATATATAGACAAGTTCGACTAGAATCCGACACATAGGATTTCAAGTTTCTGTTTTATTATTATATACAGGCTATATACAGTATATTAATTGGCAACTTCATTTTATTAGATAAGTACATGTCATGTTGTTTACATTATAAATTGTTTTGTAAGAAAACATTATCTGATTATCACATCAGTTAGGAAAATTTCGGAAAGAGTTTCCCCAAATAAACGGGTTCAGCTATTTTAAAAATATATTATAGGTTTACTCATTTAAGAAAATATTTTCCAAATTCGATTTGTTATGTTCTAAGAGCATAATTTAGAAAACTCGAAAAAATGGAACCTATTAGACAATATGGATTTTCTATGGTCCGGATAAATACACTCCAAATTTGCATGTTGGAATGGACGTGCAAGTTTGTTGTAGGCTAATTAATTAAGAAAGCCTGTTAATTAATTAAAAAAGGTTGCACGTTGGATTGAACGTGCATTTTAAAAGGGTGATTTGCGGTGTATCTAACAACACCCATTACCCCCCTTATGAGTTACAGTATGACATAGGAAAAGCATTCAGATTTGAGAAATATCCTCCTGGATACACTAGGTGTTTGTTTGGATAAATGTAAGAAGTCAAATTCTCGGGAAGTCTACTTCCCATAAATTACACTTTCTAGGATTTTATGAAACATGTTTGGTTGAAAAATAAAATAATGGTGGATTTGATATAGTGAGATAAATAAGAGATTTTTATTAGTAAGAAAATGGTAGAAGTTATCTTACCATAGCATGTACCCCTTGGTAATTCCAATTCATGTATTTCACAGGAAGTTAAATTCATGGGAATTTCAATTCCTGGGTTTTTGGAGATGATTTCTTAATTTATACCCTTATAGCACATATTAGGAATGGCAGTAAAAACACACAGCATAAAAAAAAGATTGAATGTTTACATTTTATTTTTTAGAATTAAGCTATATATATATATATATATATAATATATATATCATCTTAAACTCTTCTAAATTAATAGTTTATATAGATAAGTTGTCAATATATATCGGGTGGACATCTTCCCTGTTTTTTCTCTGTCTTCAAATGATTCGACCAAAAGGGACATCTCCATCAATCTGTCGTCGTCGTCATCATTATCGATCCCACCGGTCCTAATTGATCAACCATCGATCTACAATGACTACACTTCTTTCTAGACCTGTCAAAACACAACCCGACCCGGTGGCCCGACCCGACCGACCCGAAAAAATTCCGACCCGAACCCGAAAATTTTGTCCCGAAATTTTTTTTTCCGACCTGAACCCGAAAAACCCGAAATTTTCCGGGTAATCTGGGTTTCGACCCGGTGACCCGATTGACCCGGTAATTTTGACCCGATTTACCCGATTGACCCGGTTGATTTATAATTATATATAATTAATTTTTATTATATATAATTAAAATTTATCACAAAATTATCAAATAATGATTTTTTTAATTTAAAAAAGAAAAAATTGACAAACCCGAACCCGACCCGAAACCCGATCAAACCCGAGTTCGAGTCAACCCGAAAAACCCGAAACCCGTTTTACCCGAGACCCGTTTTACCCGAAATCCGAAGTGACCCGACCCGAATGACCCGTTTGACAGGTCTACTTCCTTCTAATATTCCTATTAATCGGGATCGATGATGTAGTTAGGAGACTCGGGTTAGATCTAAAAGTATCGAGCTATTGACATATATGTGCAATTCAATAAGCCCTTGGATATATACTATAACTAGTATATAAATATGTATAATTCAAGTCTATCAAGTAGACTATTCTCTGGAGTTAGGACGATCTCTACGAGATATTATAAATTGATTGCCCGAACATTTGCTCTATTATTGGTAAGAAATCAGTATTTATTAGACGCACTTTTATGCGTTTTGTTAACTATATGTTATTACAGTTTTTCTATCCTATGCCCTAAAAACATAGAATAAGATTAACTACCAAAAAGACAAGCAATTCTAAGAATCTAATTAAAAAAAATGCTAAACTAATTAGCATTTGAAAAAAAAATCTAAATTTAAGAACTTATCCTGCCCCAAGAAAAATCGATGTTATTATAGTTTGTTTGAAATTTTTAAATAAATTTTTTTCAAGCAATCATACAACAACAATAACCACCCAGTATATTTCACGATTAAGCGGGGTCTGAGGTCAGGATGTACGCATTCTTACCCCGAACTAGTCGAAAGAGGGTGTTTCTGATAGACCCAAAATAACAGAACAACAGACTAGAATGGGGACAAGTAGAACAAAATGGAGATTAAGAGTCAAAGAAATATCAGAGATGCACATCTAAAATAGACACCACACATCAGCCTAGGGCACTAAACGTCAATCACCTGGATGCACCTACGCTAGTGGTCTCTGTCTAGGGTCATATCTTTCGAAAGGTTCAACAGATTCAGATCATGCCTGATCATGATCAACCTCCATCCAACTCTTATTCGATCTTCCTCTCCCCCTACGGGTAGCACCCAGATCCAAACTTTCACTCCTACGAACCGGAGCCGAAGGGTGTCTCATTCGAACATGTCCAAACCAATGCAATATATATGTTCTTCCGCAGCTTATCCACGATACTCGAAACTCCAACCTCGCTCCTACTGTCGACATTTCTGATTCTGTCTAGTCTCGTGTGCCCACTCATCCAATGCAACATCCTCATCTCAGCCACTGACATCTTCTGTTCTTGAGCTTTTGTAATAGGTCAAGACTCCGAACCATACAACAACGCAGGTCGGACAAATCCTGTAGAATTTCCCTTCCAGTCTTGCAAGAACTTTCTTATCACAAAGCACCCCCGACACCCTCCTCCATCGCAACCATCCTAAAGATAAAATAATTCAAGGTACAATATTTATAACATATATAACTTATGGTAAAATGATAAATTTTGTAATAAATATGAGATGGTAACTGAATTAATGCACAAGAGAAAATTTAAGATCCATGTTTTTATTATATACTAGTTAAGGCATACCCGTGCTACGCACGGGACATACATTTTGCTATTTTATAAGCCTATTTAAGAGCTTATTTTATATCATCTCATTGACTAATCTAAACAATATATGTGTAAAAATAGTAAATCTTGGTTTTATATACTTGATAATTTGGTTAAAGTTATTTATTAAATCTTTATATTTTTACGGTTTTTTCCCTTCAATAAGACACCTTGTAAAATAATTTTTTAATAAAAACACCTTTTAATTTTTTAAAAACAAAAACACCTTATATAATATAAGGTATTCGATCAATTGAAGCAACAACTTTTATTTTACAACTAAAATTTCAAGTTTTCAGTGATATTTTTTAATCTATAATGAAAATGCCCTTATTTAATCAACATTTTCTTAAAAAAGGAATTGTATATAATAATTTTTTTCTTAACAACTTGCCTTTGTAGTTTTTTTAAAAGGAATTGGATTATATTATATAAAATATTTTTATTAATTAAATAATCAATTTGAAATTATTTTGTTTAATAAAGTTATTGTATATGGTGTTTTTTTAAACAAAATTAGTTAAATAAGAACATTTTGGTTATAGTCTTATTGACATAAAATATCTTTAAAAAATTGAAACATTTAACGGAAAAATAGAGCTTGGTATTTAGATTGAATAAATTATTTATTTAATTTTTTTTGGTTTTCTAAAATAAATGACGTTTTGTTAAAAGAACACTCTATTATATAAGGTGCATTTTCAAAATAAAACCCTATTTTTGTATGTTCAATATTTTTTTTTGAAGAAATAATGTTATTTTTAATTGCCAATGACATATTATGGTATAGTTTATGTCATAGCTTGACATCTTATACTTATATGAAATTTAATTTATAATTTTATTATAAATATTGAATCAAAATTAATTGTGTATAGAATGGAGTGGGTTTGAGTTTTTTTTTTCTTTTGAAAAAAAACGAATAATGAAATCTTGTATAAATGAATCTTGCAAAAGTATACATATAATAATACTTGACTATGGTTGAATCGGATCGAGCCAGCCCATACAATGTATTTATGAGTTTCTTCATTAAGTGTCTTGATCTTCATCTTCAAGGCTTACGATGACTAATTCGGACTCACCATCGATTTAGTGTTAGTGGTTAGTTTCTTCACTTAACCATTCCGGAATGGCTCACCGGAAAGGACTTGTGGGTAGTACCCATAGGTCCCCGATTCGAACCCCGGAATGACCGCTCTTTATTTACCTATTCAAGGTTAGTTTCTTCACCTCTTTTCGTAACTATTGGTGTTTGAAATTTTGAAGACTTGTCAAAGTAGCTAGTAATGCTAAAATCACAATTCTTGTCCATTTCAAGTAAGTGTGTTGATAGCCTTTTTAAAAAATCAACGTTTCCCATTCCAAACTCTTAATTTTAATTTCTTGTTCAACTCTTCTTTGATTTTTCCATTACTGATGTTTTTTAATAAATTAAAGACTAAAGAAATTTACCTTAATTATATATAAAAAAATGAATTTCAAAGTGTTTTGTTGGCATATAAAATAAATTCATCGAAAAAGAGATTATATACGTACCGAGTTTTGACCCATTCCAATCTAATTGATTAAGTATAGATAAATAAGTAGACTCTAAAAAGCAAAAAAGATCTGTGAGTTTTTCCTTTCCTAGCTCCCTGGGTTTTTTTTATGAGCTCTTGTTCTTCTATTTTTTGTTTTGGTTTTTAACTTTTAAGAAATTTACGGAAGACTCGACCCCATACCCTTTTTTCCATTGATCATATATATATAAAAAGATATTGAGTAGCCGATGAGCTTGTAACGGTGGTCATTGAATTTATGACAATCAATTCAATAAAATTGAAATTAATTAACCGTTTATTTTTTCCTCCATCGTTTCATATCCCTTCAAAGTGTTCAAATTAGTGGTCATTATAGTTTTGAATTTAGCATGGATAATAATTTATATTCATGATTTCAAGTAATTAACCCTGATTCATCCACGTATAATAGTTCTCCATAATAATATATGATAAATGATATATGGTGATAATCATGATATATATTGGTACCAAAAGTAAAATATTTTTTAAATTAATTTTCACCATGTTTTAATTAGGATATTAGAAATATGGAGTATAAAGAAGTGACATAAAAAGGTAATAAATTATTATTCATGCTAAATTTGGATTAACTTATATGTTTTATTACTTATGTAATTACATTTTATAAATTTTTAGGCGAAAATTAAAATTAATTTATTAATTATGTTAAAATCCATTAAGGATTCTAAAACTAACAAAATATATCGATAAAATATACTTTTAATATTTAGTTTTAACAAAAAAAAAATCCATAAATTGGGATCGTAATTCGTAAAGATGCTTTGATAGGTAAAGATATAAAAGATTAAGGATTAATTGATTTTATATGAATATATGTTATTCAGATGATATGAATTTCATAAATATATTAGAGTTTAAAATGATGTGAATGAGGTCATTATTATTGAGTATAGAAATTTAGGAAAATATAATTAAATTTTCATAAGTTAGTAAGAGTATATACTAAACCATTTATGAATACATTAATAAAATTAAAGGAAAAGAAAATGATTAAAAAATGAGTATGTCTTTAATGAGTGTCATTAAGGGCCTTGGGACACAATTTTTAAAGGTATATAGATATTCTATGTATAGAAGATTGTGAATGATCTATATAGATGGATATATGTATGAACCAAATTAAAATTTATTGAAATGTTAACCGATAATAAAAATGTCCATAACAAAATTAAATAACTCAAAATAGCTCATTATTAATGACTAATGAGCTACAGTACAAAACAATTAAACGTGATGATTATATTTTTGAAGTGTCAACCAACGTCCATATGTATTGATGTTGTATATGCACGAAGCAAATATGCCAAGTGAGATAAAGTGGTTGGTAGGTTCACACTATACTAAGACAGTAGACACCAACCACACACCCAAATGAGTTGCTAATGGCTAATCTTGCTAAGTGCATAAATTTGAAGTGTGTGATGTGAAATGCAAAGTGTGGTGTTGAGCTAGTCCTTTTAAAGAACTAGGACTAGTCCCCCTAAATATGTATCTTTAGGTCCCAACTCCACACTTCATTCCATTTTGGATGGTGGATTCCTCCTCCACTTCATTCCCACAAGTTCTATTTATTCTTCTTTCCTCTTACATTGAAAATGATCTTACATTCATTTATGTAAGTAACTTGATCTATCAATAATTCAATATATGTTTGGTTTATCGAAAGGTCGAAAATCAGCAATCAGATTGATCGTCATGCAAGGATGAAAGCAATAATAGTTAGAGACACATACAGGAGAACGATTCTGATAAAAAAAAAAGATATAGTTAAAATGGAAAGAAAACAACAACAACAAGCCTAGTATATCCCGCTCAAAGAGCAGGGTCTGGGGGGTCGGATTGTACGCACCCTTTCCCCGACTAGGTCGAGAGGATGTTTTCTAGTGACCCAAAGACAAGACACCTTAAGGGAAGATGGTAGCACGTACACATCCTACATAAACTGTAATTCAAAAAAAATCTATAAAAGAAAAACGGTGTAAAGGAACGCGTAACAGGCATGATGCGGTAAAACGTTGCACCCGACTAATGTTCGTCAACCCGGATAGCACTCCTCCACTGTGTCCTATCACGCGTCATCTCCTCTGAGAGTCCCAGAGCAGCCAGATCATGTCTAATCACTTCACCCCAACTCTTCTTCGGGCACCCTCTGCCCCGACGAACGTCTTCGATAGCCAAATTTTCACATCTGCGCACCGGCGCACTTGGATCTCTCCTCTGCACATGTCCAAACCATCGTAGTCTCGATTCTCGTAACTTAGCATAAATACTAGCCACTCCCACCCTTTCGCGGATAGTCTCATTTCTGATTCTGTCTCACAAGGTAAACCCACACATCCACCTCAACATCCTCATCTCAGCCACCAAGAGTTTATGTTCATGTGCCTTCGTTGTCGCCCAACACTCTGCCCCATATAATAAAGCCGGTCTCACTACCACTCTATAGAACTTACCCTTGAGTTTCAGAGGGACTTTTCTGTCACATAAGACTTCTGACGCAACCCTCCATTTCTGCCAGCCTACTTGAATCCGATGCTTGACATCCATGTCTACACTTCCATCGCCCTGCATCACAGATCCCAGATACTTGAAACTGTCTTTCTTCGGAACAAGATCCCCACCCATGCTGACACCCCTGTCTCCTTCTTCCTCTTCGCCCAGCCTGAACACCACGTATTCTGTCTTCGTCCTGCTCAATCGGAAGCCCTTCTACTCAAGCTTATCCCTCCATAGATCAAGCTTGCTGCTAACCCCTACTCTCGTTTCGTCCACGAGAACAACATCATCTGCAAAAAGCATGCACCACGGGATCCCACACTGGAGACTACTCGACACCACATCCATGACAACGGTAAAGAGAAATGGGCTCAAAGCCAAGCCTTGGTGCAAACCCACTTGCACTGCAAAGTAGTCAGGGTCCCCACCGTGTGAGTACACACTAGTCTGTGATCCATCATACATATCCTTGACAACCCTCATGTAAGATTCTAGGACCCCTTTAGCTCCCAAACATTCCCATATAAGGTCTCTTGGCACTCTATCGTATGCCTTTTTCAAAATGTTAACTAAGAATATATGGAAAGATATCGACAATCACGGTGTCTTCCCATCGGGAAGAACAGTTGAAATTGTTTTTTTTTTAAAGAAAGTAACTTGATCTATCAGTATATGTTTGGTTTATCGAAAGGTCGAAAATCAGCAATTGGACCGATCGTCATGCAAGGATGAAACTAATAATAGTTAAGAGACATACAAGAGAACGATTTCGATCAAAAAAGATATAGTTAAAATGAAAAGAAAGATAAGAAACATTCGTATATTAACTACGAATGGAAAGATACTGATGAAGTCCGATTTTAGAATCTCGTTCCATCGGGTTCCGAGATCGAGTAGAACGCGACTGACCTCGGGTGATCGGACTTACCTGAGATGTGTGACAAGATTACTGTCCGCGCACCAAAACCTGGGTCGATCCAAGTTTGAGTTGTTTGCGTTCCTCCCTTGGACCAAGTCAAATGTCGGCTACCGCTGACCAAGACGAGCGAGTCTCGTCCGGGAAGGCTCGTAGAGCCATGAAACTCGGCTTATGCCTTTCGAGATTTCAAATACCGACCCTGAGTTTGAGCCTTTATTCTGACATTTATAAGAAAAGGCAGAGCCATTCTTGCACGCTTTCACTTAGTGCATGACTTGCATGTGTCCTCGGTTTAGGCCAAGTATATATTGACTTTGTTGTGCCACATGGCTATGTAGGAGTTTTAGTGCGGTTTTCCACATTTCTCATCCGCGGACGAGGTTCTTTTTGTATAGCGGGAAACCTTATTCATGATCGCGTACGCTTTTATTTAATCATGGCCTCGTAAATACTACTATTTATGTCAGTGCATTGTCATAGCTCCTCGGACCTTAGTTAAGTGACTTAATTGGGGTTCGATCAGAACGATGCGTTGTATGTATTTGTACCTCATTCATATCCATCTGTGGAAGGGTTTTTAATATATCTAGCCTTTGGTTTAAGGTTTCAAGTACACTCGTTGGTCTGGGTTTCACCAAACTATTAATGGGTTGCCTACATATCTCTCAGGGGGAGAATCGAGCCCTTCGTAGTTCAAACATGAACAATTTGACCCTTCATTATTTTTGCAAAAATGAGTTGTGCGAATGACACGCCCATAGGCCCCGCGGGCGACAAGTTTAAGTTGGCTCCAGCGTTGAGGGGCCTTATTTTATACTCAATTAGAGTTGTTCTCTGACTGCTTGTAGCGGTTCTAAGAGGCCTTTCACAGACTAAAGCTACAACATTGAGGGGTTTAGTTTATACTCACTTAAGAGTTGTTCTCCGAGCGCTTATAACTGCATCAGGAGGCCCCTCCGCGAGCCTAAAGCTCCAACATCAAGGGGCTTGTATATAGGGTTATGCTCCGAGTGCTTACAACTACTTCAAGGAGGCCCTCTGCAAGCTTAAAGCTTCCAACATCGACGGGCTTGTACACAGGGTTTAGCTCCGAGCGCTTACATTTGCTTCAAGAAGGCCCTCCGTGAGCGATAGCTCTAGCTTCGAGGGGCTTATCCAATTTCTTTAAAGTGGTGCCCCGAGAGCTTGAAGCTACAATCAGGAGGCCCTTCACGACAATAGCTCCAGCGTCGAGGGACTTATCAAGTATCTCTGAAGTGGTGTTCCGAGAGCTTGAAGCTACAATCAGAAGACCCTCCGCGACGATACCTCCAACATCGAGGGGCTTATCTCAAGTATCTTCAAATTGGTGAAGCTACCAAATGAAAGAATTATATATGTCAATTTTAATTTATTATGACAAAAGAAAATTAACATTTTCATTGACATTATTCTTATAAAAAATGTATTGTGTATCCAAAATGTTTTTGGTGGGAACATGGAACAAAATTGTATGATGATGTACATGCACAAACATACATGTAGCTTAAATTACATGACAAGTCTAATTTCAAGAGTGTGGAAGGTGGCTTTTATCTCGTGCCCAAACAGTTGGAATAGTTGCTTTTATCATATCATCAACTCAAGTTCCATTTGACTTCTTCCTAATCATTACACACAGTATATAAGGATTTATTTTTCCATAAAACTCGATCACTTGTAAAAATTGTTACATATAAACACTACATTTTGATAATTATAGAATTTTGTGTAGTGATGTTGGATTGGAAAAAGGCCACAATATGAGAAAAAAGAAGGCCAACTTTTGGAAGGTATAGGCGAAAGGTTCCTTTCGATCGACTTACACACGTCTCCACTAGATTCCATCTTACCCTTTGTGCCCCATTTACCCCACTTTATATAGTTTTTCCTTCACATAAATTTAATTTCTTTACTTCTTAGCCTTTAAAAAAAAACAAATTATGTACATAAGATGAATATATATAGTAGGCCTGAGTCAAATTGGTCTTTATTTTTAGATATATGTTAGTTTGTTCAATTATTAGGTCTCTTAATGAAATTATTCTCATATATATATATATGGAATAAATCATATATGAGCAGCTCTTAGCATGTAACATATGAGCAAATATGGAGCGTTAGATGAGAAAGATTCAATGGATGAGATTGTACGTGTCTAGTAAAATTATTCACAATGTGTTTATTCGGTCATATATATACATTATGAATAATCATATTGCGACATATGAATAATATATAACATGCATGAATGCATGAACAATTACATTCATAAGTATGAATTGAATAATCATGCGTAACGTACGAATAATTTACTTGCTCGTACGTTAACATCTTAAGGCCGGGTTGCTCACATTTTAAGGGTTTCTTATATAGTAGCTAGGTTTTAAAGGTCATTCAATCTTTGAAAGATGATGAGTTGTGCGTTTGGTCCCTTAGAGCATCTGCATTGAGGTTTTTTAACCAATAATTTAAGAAATCTAATAATAAAATAATACGAGAGAGATATAAAGACTTAAGAAACGATTTGACGGGTTGCTAAGCAAACAACTCTTAAAAATCGGGAGAGAGATAAAAATACAAGGGAGTGGGCCATCCGGGAGAGAGAATGTGAGAGAAAAAAATATAGGTGAGTCCCAATAAAATAAATAAATAGAGTTTTTAAAGGTTGTAGAGATGTGAGTGAAAATTTATATTGGATTCTTTAAAGAAAGAGAAATATAAAAAGTTGAGTTAAGGAACTCGACTGGGTTTCAGGGATGCGGATGCTCCTTAAGCACTAAAATGGTTCGAATGTTAGTGTTGTAAATGAAACAAGAAGTTGTGTTGAGATCGAGAAGATCATTTCCATTTGAATTTAAAAAAAATATATTCGAGTTGGACTTAAATGATCAAGACAATATAAAATGAAATAGCTTTGTAAAGTACTTGCATATATTGTAAATTTAACCAAATGTCTTAAGATCTCCCATCATATAAACATCGATCTTCTTGTAAAGAGAGAGACAAAAAATGCAAAGAGCTCATCATACACATTTGGGCTTCTTGATAAAAATGTCATGTTGATAGTTGACTCAAAGAAATTTGTAAAAAGATGACAAGTTGATGAATGATGATAAATAATTGGTTTGGGTGTACTATATACATATAGGACCTTTTCCACAAAGTCCCTAAAAGGATCATGATTGCATGAGAGTAGCCACATTGAACCTAGGCAAAAAGTGCACCATCTCATCTTATTGGACTAGGATCTAATTAATGGAGTTTAAAAGAGCTTAACCACTTGTTCTAATTTAGCCGATGGAATTTAAAATATTTTTTTGAGTTTATTAATTACATTAATGGTTATATGTAGGGGTGTTATGTGAACACGAGTAGCTAGAATTCGATTCGTACTCGTTCGACAAAAACTCGACTCGAGCTCGTTCATTTTCTAAACGACCTGAGTATGAGCACATTTTAAGCTCAGTTCAAAGCTCAGCTCGTTCGAAATAAACTCGAATAGCTCGAATTTTATGAAATATCTAAAATTTCCTTTAAGTTATTGTATAATGAGCAAATAGAACTACTTCAAGTTCGAAAAAAGCTCAGCTCGAGCTCGTTCATTTCCTAAACAAATCGAGTATGAACACATTTTTAAGATCAAATCAAATTTAGACTAGGTTAATATGAACCAGTAATTACTACTCGACTCATTTGACTCGAATATGAGCCCTAGTTATACGTACTTATATAATAGAACAAGAAGTTCAACTTTATAGGATCTGAATTAGGTATGAAATCATAAAATAAAATTTGTGTAGGCATAAATAAAAAAATATTTTTATCCAATTCTAACAACCCTTCCATCTTTGGGATGTTTTTCTTGCACGTATTTTATTTTGGTGGTTGTAATAAACACATAATGGCCCTTACTAAATGTGTTTAGCTAGTGTCAATAGGTTGCAAGTTGATGAATATAATCCACAAATGAATTTAAATTTGTGCATTTCTCAACAATAAATTTGCGAGTGGACCCAATTTAATTAAATGACTCGTACAAAATTGGACCAATTGGCAACATGGTGGTCAATCAATTTTGGTTTTTTTCGTTGGTTGGATACATATTGAAAAACATCATATTTTGGACATGGTTCGTTGAGTATAGATCCTTATATTTTTTTTGACTAGGAAAGAATTCGGATGAGGTCAAAGCAGATCAGAATTGTTTGATATATCGACGCTCCGGGCAGAGTGGTAAATGTGTGCAACCTTATCAGCCACTCTATTGTCTAATCGAGGCACGTGAGAGAAGGAGACTTCTTTTACAGTCGATAGTAAGATTTTAATATCAGTCATAATCATTTCAATTTTCCAAGGACAAGAATGTTTGCCTAGCTAGTGGTTAATTATGGTGAGGGAGTCTCCTTCAATATGTATTTTGTTGAGGCGTAGCCGCAAGATTTCCTTAACGCCTTGTTTCAAGGCTAAAGCTTCAACTTTGAGAGGAGTTTGAATATCCAGAATTTGGTAGCCAATGTGTATAGGTTTCCATTCCAGTCCCGGATAATAGTTCTGGATGAGCTTTTATTGTTTGCTAGGGCAGATGCATCAAAGTTGAGTTTAAACGTACCTATTGGAGGTTTTGATCAAGAGATCGTTTTTTTGGTTTTTTGAGATCCTATTGAGTTTTGATCCTATTGATTTGGAATTTGGACTTTTGGTTATTTCATGTATCAGATTTGGGGGTTTCAAGCAAGCTTTAAATATTTTTTTGTGTTAAAATACTTAGTATATATTTTGAATTTTGATTATTTTATTTTCTTGAAATATTTCATAATTCATAAGCATATGTACAAACATGCAAACATATGTAATAAAGTTGAGATTGGTAATATGATTTGAATCGATCGTATAGAGAAGAGTTCAAACCAAGGGATCATCAATGGGCCAAATTGGTTATTTCACCTGCCTTGATTTGATGCTTCCTATTTGCCTACACTTATTTTTCCTTTCATTGATGATATGGAGCCCCATCACTCGCTATTGTAACAATGTTATTAATTAGGGCTGTATATGAGTTGAATAACTCGAGTTTGGCTTGGGATCGGCTCGAAAAAAACTCTACTTAAGCTCATTCACTTACCTAAATAAGTCGGGCCTAGACATAATTTTAAACTCGGATGAAAGCTCGACTCGTTCGATTTAAGCCCGAATAGCTCAAATTTTATGGAATTTCTAAAATTTTCTTTAAGTTAATATGTTATGACCAAGTAGAATTGCTTAAAACTCGAAAAAAGCTAAGCTCGAACTTGTTCATTACTTAAACAATCCTAGCTTGATTAAAAAAAAGCTACTTTAAAAATCGGGATCAGCTTGAGCTCGAACTCGTTTAACAAACGAACTAAGCTTCAACATGTCAAGTTCAACTCGTTCGGCTCGAATAACACCCATAATCGTAATTTTCAACTGCTCCAAATCTACACCTTTTAACAAAAGCAAATAGTAGATCAACTGAGTCTGATGACTCCAAAATCTTTCCCTTATATACAAAAAAAAATACTCCATCCGTTCAGAAATAACTGATGTTTGACTATTGTGCACATAGTTTTAAGAGCTAAAAACTACTCCCTTCGTTCAAAATTATAAGTCCTTTTAGACTTTTGCACACATATTAAGAAAATTCTAAAAATATTACTTTTATACCCCTCATTAATTATCCACTATCATTATCAACAAATAACATTTCACAAAACAACTCAAAAAGTTACTTTTCTCTTATCCCAATGCCTTAAAAACCTAAAAGAACTTATATTTCTAAACAAAATTCTAAGCCTAAAAAGACCTATATTTTTAAACGGACGGAGTATATAAAATCTTATTTATTTTAATTAATTTTTTTTCACAATTTAATACTTATTACTAATAAATTTTAAACTATGAAAAAAATTAATTAAAATAAATAAGATTTTATATAGTTTTTAGCTCCTAAAACTACGTGCACAAAAGTCCAACATCGTTTATTTCCGAACAGAGTGAGTAATACGGAGTAAAAAGAAAGTGTATATTTATTAGTCTCCTTCAAAATTACTCCCTCCGTTCGCGAAAACTTGTCGTTTTAGATGGTTAATTTTGTTCAACAAAACATGTCATTTTAGGTATTTTGGTCCCTACTTTACAAAAATGCCCTTGTAATGATTAATAGCTTGTTAGTTGTAGTTTTCAATAAAGTAAAAAAGTAGTGTAATAAATGAGGGTATAATAGTATATTTGTTTATTTCATTAAAATTTGTGAAAGAAGCTAGAATGACATGTTTTGGTGGACGGAGGGAGTACTGTACTATGCAACAGGCTAAAATCATACTCCATTAATTATGCAAATAAAATTATAAAATATCAAAAGTGACACTCCAAAAATATAATGAAATGAAGGGAGGTAATTTAGGGTTGTTATATGAACTGAACAGCTCGAGCTCGGCTCGAAAAAACTCGACTCGAGCTCATTCACTTATTTAAATAAGCCGAGCTTGAACAAAATTTTAAGCTCGGTTGAAAGCTCGGCTCGTTCGAATAAAGCTCGAATAGCTTGAATTCTATGGAATTTCTAAAATTTCCTTTAAGTTATTATGTTATAACCAAGTAGAACTACTTAGAGCTCGAAAAAAGCTCAGCTCGAGCTCGTTCATTTCCTAAACAAGCCGAGCTTGAACAAAATAAAAAGCTCGTTTAAAAATTAGGCTCGGCTCGGCTCGAGCTCGTTTAAAAAACAAACAAGCTTGAACACGCCGAGCTCGGGTCGTTCGGCTCGAATAACACCCCTAGAGGTAATATGCCTAAAATAGTACAGTAGTACTCAGTAAAATGTATGTAATCATTAATCAACATGATTCAAATCACCAAACATAGCACATTTAAGTCTAGTAATTACTGTACTAATTACCTCAGTCTGTACGGTATGCCACGCAGTGGCAAGTGCCCCACATACGTCACCCAACGTTTTAATGGCAGGTTGAAGTAAATACACGTGATACGCAGGGGCAAAACTGTCATTTCACTAGGCCTATGTGTCAGAATCCACGTGGCAAGCGCAGGGCAACGGTTGCAGGCCACGGGCTTGACTCAAGCCCACATCCTCTCTCTTCCGTCCAAGGAAGGCATCCACGAGCCACCATGGCGCCCAATGGTCTCTCCCCCTTTTCCCCGCTTTCCAATTTTCTATTTACAAAAAATCTCCACTAAAATTAAAAAACTTTTTTTCTTTATAAATTTTGTCAGGCAAATTAATTACACAAAGCATGCCTTAGAACACGGAAATTTCACTAACATGTCCACAAATTATGTGGTCAATCTCACACAATATCCCATAGGTGGTGGTTTTGAACTAAAATGATATTGTATTATTTATTAAATAAAAAATACTACACCCATCTCGTAGAACTTGTCGTTTTGTTTTTGACACGTTTTTTAAGAACGGTAAAAACTATATAAAACATCAATTATTTTATTAATTTAAAAAAATAATTTCATACTTAATACAATTATCTATAAAATTATGAATTTTTTAATTAAAAATTAATATTTTATAGAATTTTTAGCTTCTTAAAAAACGTGCTAAAAAGTAAAACGATAAGTATTTTGAGACGGAGGGAGTATATATGTATTATAACATTAAATGACATGATTTTATAATAAAACACATGAAATTTGATTATTTTGTATGTGACTTAGAAAATATTGTTATTTCGTTAAAAAATAAACGAAATATCGAAGAGAAAAACTTAAAAAATAAATATAATAAAAAAAATATAATGAACATTGAACTTTATAATAATCATATTGTTCACGAAAATTATGTTGCCTAAGGAATTCATATGTAAGATATTTATTTATTAAACTCGTTGAAACTAACTACTAGTGTAGTTAAAAAAAAAAAGTGTCATAAACTAAAACAAAACTCTTTTCGTTCTAAAAAACATGTCATTTACTATTTATAAAAGTTTTTTTAGATAATAAAAACTACTTGTATAATAGATCAACTTACTGGTTTTTTTAGTAGTTTCATACTTACTAGTAATATATATGAAATCGTATTTGATATCTAGTATTTTGTATAGCTTTTTAACTTCTTAATAAATGCATATAAATATAAAAATGACATGTTCTTTTTTAGAATAGAGGTACTATCAAAGTTGGATGATTTTGTACAATTATGTAATCACAGGGGCATTTTGTAAATCCCCTATTTTATGTGCTGGTTCGTGTAATTTAGAAAAAATAGAGTGTTCATTATGAATTTCCCCACCCTCGGTTTGTTATATAGCAAGACCCTCCCTGTCCGTTTCTCTCAGACTCTCACTACCCCAAAACCAGACAAATCTAGCCAACCAAACATGTCGAGTAAAACTCAAGCAAAGGTCGCCGGCGGCGAAAACGACGGTGAGAACGGGGCGAATGGCGCGGCGCCGGAGGAGCAGCACGAGAGGTGCCCGGTCGAGGAGGTGGCGTTGGTGGTGCCGGAGACCGACGACCCGACCATGCCGGTGCTCACATTTAGGGCGTGGTTCCTCGGGATAATCTCCTGTGTCCTCCTCATCTTCCTCAACACCTTCTTCATCTTCCGGACGCAGCCGCTGGCGATCAACTCCATCCTCATGCAGATCGCCGTCCTCCCGCTCGGCCGGCTGATGGCTTCGACTCTCCCGACGCGGAATTTTGAGGTGCTCGGGAGGAGCTTTACCTTGAATCCGGGGCCGTTTAACATAAAGGAGCATGTTATCATCACGATCTTTGCTAGCTCCGGCTACTCAGCCGGCGGCGGCGACGCTTACTCCATCGGCGCCATCACTGTCATGAAGGCGTACTATAAGCAGTCGCTTAGCTTCCTCTGCGGCATCTTCATCGTTTTGACTACTCAGGTGAGCTAATTTCCGATTTCGTTTCCGATTTTGAATCTAGGTTTTCCGAATTTGTGCGATTTCGTTTGCAGGTAACCGTCTAATTGATCCAATTTCCTTTGCATGAGTTGGAATTCGAACTGTTTGATCGTGTTTAGTTGATTTACCACTTCTGCATCTTTTTGGGGATTTGAAATCGAGAAGATAAGGGATGTGAGGAGAGGAGCGCTTAATTCATCGGTTTCGTCTTTTGTATTCTTGTTCAGCTTCTGTTCCGAGTTGCCATCAGTGCATCGAAAATTCAAAGTACTGTTGTTTGCGTAATTATTGGAGTCAATTAGTCAAAATACAGTCAACGCTACTGCTTAAATTTTTTTTCCTCCAAAGGTTATCAGATTGAGCAGTATTTCAGATTAACTTTGATCTATTTTTCATGCTCAAATTTGCATCTCTGAAGCCCCCTAAACAAGGATGAAAGTCAGTTCTGATTGATGGTAAATTTGTAATGTAATTTATGTTGCTGAATTTGAACAGATGATTGGTTATGGATGGGCTGGAGTTCTAAGGAGGTATTTGGTGGATCCAGTGGATATGTGGTGGCCTGCAAACCTTGCCCAGGTTTCCTTCTTCAGGTACCAAAACATGAATCAACCAACCCCAGTATGAATTTACTGTCTTATCAGAAAATAATCAAAAGGCAACCTAAATCCTTTGTTTGTTTTAAAGTGATGTATGTTTGACATAGAAAGATATGATTAGATGAGTGATAGTTTTGTTTCCTTCTACGTCGAATTTGGTCAAAGTGCCTAGCTCCTCATCATCGAGAGATCCGCGCCTTGATTCCTCGCAGCACCATTTGACCATCTGGCTAATAATTCAACATGTCACCATGGTCTTTGGGATTGGGTTTTGGAGAGTATGCACTAGATCCTTAGCCTGGATTTCTTGTTTTTTTACCGGGCTTGTGTGGTTTGCTAATAGCGCGACCAAGGTTTCACTAGTCCACACCCAAAAGATAGTGGCTAGAATAACTGCAAAGTATTTATTAATTTCTCAAACAACCACCACCTAGTGTATTTGACCATAGTTAAATGATCAATTCTATAGTTAAGAGACTTAAAGTTAAAAGTCCTCTACTCTTCACCAACTTTATAGTTCAGGTTTAGCTAAGAGTACTGCAGTAGTTGACCCGGTCTTGAACTGAATTTTAATAAATAAGTAGTGTATGTATTAGAAGTAAATGAATAAAGGATAGCTTTTGCCTTTTTGACTTTTGCAAGAAAGTAGGGTTTGATGTTGATATAGATATTGTGATCTAGTAGTTCACATGCACATCATAAAGCATCTTGTTCTATGCTCTTGTATTAACCCCAGTGCCCATATTATTCTTCTTTTGAGTTTTATGCCACGCTACATGGTTGAACAGATTTGGCCTAATCCCAAAATGAAGGGACAATGTTGTCATCTTAGTGAGTAGTTTTCAATATCGAAGTCCTAAATTCGGTATATCCTTGAGTACATGTTGATATTTTTATGTAAAACACTATCTTCATGCCTATATTAACACACTTCTCTAAGAGATGGCATCACTCACAGATGAAAAGTACAGCATAATCTAAGTTGTATTTCTTACATGCCCCACAAGGGACGATATCTTGGAATTTATTGTTTTGAGGGGTGTGGTTGCCATTTGATCAACTTGGCTTGTAGGAATTTTATTCATTTTTAATGTGGTGTTTTGCAGGGCCCTCCACGAAAGAGAACCAAAATCCAAAGGCTTTACCCGAATGCAGTTCTTTCTAATAGTCTTTGGAGCGAGCTTTCTTTACTATGCGCTCCCAGGCTATCTATTCCCGATCCTGACATTCTTCTCATGGGTATGTTGGCTTCACCCGCGTAGCATCACCTGGCAACAAATCGGGTCAGCTTACAATGGACTAGGCTTGGGAGCCTTCACAATTGACTGGGCTGGCATATCAGCTTATCACGGAAGCCCTTTGGTCACCCCATGGGTTTCCATTGTCAATGTGGGTGTCGGTTTCATAATGTTCGTCTACATAATAATTCCCTTGTGTTACTGGAAGTACAACACTTTCAATGCTCAGACCTTCCCCATATTCTCCAACAAACTCTTCCGGGCAAACGGTCTCAAATACGACACGACACAGATTCTTACCCCGCAGCGTGATCTTAACGTTGCTGCCTATGATAATTACGGAAAGCTTTACCTTAGCCCTCTCTTTGCCCTCTCAATTGGCTCTGGATTTGCAAGGTTCAGTGCAACCATTACCCATGTGCTTCTCTTCCATGGCAGGTAATATATTATATACTCTGTTTCCTAACACTCTTTTAACTTCTTAAGCTCAAATAAATAAACAAGTATCCTGACCAATTGGTTTTCCGTGATGATTTATCCAGGGATATTTGGAAACAGACCAGATCCGCAATCAATAGTGCCAAATTGGACATACACGCAAAACTCATGCAAAACTACAGACAAGTGCCTGAATGGTGGTTTTCTATCATCTTGTTAGGCAGTATGGCATTATCTCTTTTGATGTCGTTTGTGTGGAAGGACGATGTCCAGCTTCCATGGTGGGGTATGCTCTTTGCGTTTGCCTTGGCCTTCGTTGTCACTCTTCCCATTGGTGTTATTCAAGCAACTACAAACCAGGTAATTTTAACCTTTTATCTTCAATCTAATGATTCAACTCTAGTGTTTGAGCTTTTATATACTACATCTTGTTTCACCTTATCTTTCAAGTGAATTACATTTTTCAATGACATGATGGGTTTCCTCTGCAGCAACCGGGATATGATATCATAGCGCAATTCATGTTTGGATACGTCTACCCGGGGAAGCCCATTGCTAATTTGCTCTTCAAGATTTATGGGCGAATCAGTACGGTCCACGCTC
This sequence comes from Persicaria maculosa, assembly GCA_963922045.1. Lineage (NCBI taxonomy): Eukaryota > Viridiplantae > Streptophyta > Magnoliopsida > Caryophyllales > Polygonaceae > Persicaria > Persicaria maculosa. The sequence goes on along the minus strand of OY998256.1, from coordinate 75,560,398 downwards.
TCCAATTTTTATCCGATCTGAAACTAGGCCAGTACATGAAAATTCCACCAAGATGCATGTACACAGCACAGGTAAACATAGCCTAGCTATATATTACTTGTAGTCTTGTAATCAATCTGATGTGGCATTGATCCTTGAAATCTCATTCAGCTGGTAGGAACATTGGTGGCTGGTGTCGTAAACCTTGCCGTAGCATGGTGGATGCTAGAAAGCATTGAGAACCTATGCGATGTTGAAGCTCTACACCCCGACAGCCCATGGACGTGCCCGAAATTCCGAGTCACCTTTGATGCTTCAGTAATCTGGGGCTTGATTGGGCCAGGGAGGCTCTTCGGTCACGGAGGGCTATACCGCAACCTGGTGTGGCTCTTCCTTGTAGGTGCAGTCTTGCCAGTACCCATTTGGGCACTTAGCAAGATGTTCCCGGAAAAGAAATGGATTCCGCTCATCAACATACCCGTTATCTCCTATGGGTTTGCGGGCATGCCACCGGCGACACCCACCAATATCGCCAGCTGGCTGATCACAGGGATGATCTTCAACTTCTTTGTGTTCAGGTACCGCAAAGGGTGGTGGCAGAAGTACAACTACGTCCTCTCGGCTGCTCTCGATGCAGGGACGGCTTTCATGGCCGTTCTCATCTTCTTCGTGCTCCAAAACGAGAACAAGAACCTCAAGTGGTGGGGATCCGAGCTCGACCATTGTCCGCTCGCTACCTGCCCGACTGCACCGGGCATCATCGTCAAAGGATGCCCTCTTATCAAGTGATTGTCGATGGCGAGGCGGCTCAAATTATTAGAGTTCTATTGTTAGTCTGATCTAGTTCAGTGTATAGTTGTAGAGATGCCATGAAGTCATGTTTCATGGCTAAAGAATATACAGTTCTTGAATTATATCAAGAAGCTGTTCTACCTTATTTGTTGCAGGTTTTTCTCATAAGTTAGTTTTGGTAATTTAGTGGTGAAACATTTTGGGTCAAATTACATATACCACATTCATAGGGAGGCATTTTGATTTTGAAAGAGAGAGAGCATGAAACATGATTGATTGTACATCCTTAGGTGGGCCACATTCATAATTAATCCAACCTAATCTAAAGTTGAAATCAGCCTAATGTGACCACTTTATCCAATTGACATATCCAACCTAACCCAAAACTTGAAATCTTGATCTCAACTAGGGCGGTTATTCAATAGACATACCAAACCTAACTCAATGAGGTCAAGGTGTAGACAGCAGATGAGGATAATGGAGCCACAATTGGAGCAATGCGAGCACGACATGACCGCCCATGAGGAGGATCCGCGGCCAAGGGTGAGGATTCATGCACGAGGCAATGCTGCATAGCAATGAAGCAGATGGGCAAGGAGTGGGCGTGCGAGTGGATGAAGAGGATGGGCGAGGAGGACATGAGGGCGATGGTGCATAAGATGAGGCAGATGCCTAGCGAGTGAGGGACGGGTCACATGAGCTGCGGCATGGGGTTCGGAAGGAGGGGTTACGAGCGATCGAATCTCGAGCTCGACATGGATGAAGTTGTTTTGATCAAAAAGTGTGTTTGCCCACCAAGCTAGTCCTCTCTCTTGGATGTGCTTTTAGAGTGAGGACTAGCTTGGTGGGCAAACACACTTATTGATCAAAACAACTTCATCCATGTTGAGCTCGAGATTCGATCGCTCGTAACCCCTCCTTCCGAACCCCATGCCGCAGCTCATGTGTTATGCAACTTTAATAAATGAGAACAAACACATGATCATGTGTTTCAATATATTTTCTATGTCCTTGTGATCTTCTAGCACAATTTGTCATAATCAATTCATAGCAATGCATAAGAAACTGATAAAAATAACTTACAATGTAAAATGTGTGCTGATAAGAAGCTTATAATGTATAATGAAAACATACCAAAACCTAATCCAAAACATTATATCACCAAGCTTTTATTTCAGGTTTTCATGAGCATCTGAATCCACTTTGTGAGTCCGACTTATCTAACAGGGCTCGAGTGTGTACAGTTCTGTTACACCGATGTACGAAATCACCTAACTTGGCTCCAACCTAGTTGACAAGTCCTAGCAATAGCAACATACTGAATCAAAGAACAAAATTTACCTCAATTCAACATAGGGCCTATGTCAATGGCTGCAGAAGCTTCATGTAGCTCATCAAAGCAGCCCTTGATTCGTGCGATAATATAGAGCGTAACAGTGAGAGACATCCACAGGTTACAGTGACAATATCCGAGGATTTGTGATACGACATAAAAAATTTCAGACATTTCAAGGCCTACGGTCATCATATATAACTTTTGGTACACTCAGGATCGGAATGGACTAAAGATGTTATGGCATTATTAAGTGTCTCCGAAGGATTTGTAGAGAACGAAAGTGACGTACTTGGACGAGAACCTGTGAGTAGAACCCAATGCCACAACTGACGGCTCGCTTTTCCCCTTCTGCATGTAAAGATGGTTCAGCACGACGTGCTGTGGCCTTGACACAGGAGGCGGAATCTCCATGCTGGATGAGGGTGCATTTAGAAGAGTTAGCTGAAGATGAGGAGGAACCAATGGCGGCTCCTTTGCAAAATCCTCGGAATTCAGCAGGGTGTTATCGTAGCTAGAGTCTGGAGATAAAGGCGGCTCAAACCCGGATATGCTTTCAATGTCATCAGGAATGTACTCCTGCACAACACATCAGTTACCATATATAAAAAATGACGGAAAGTCAATCAAGCTGCCAACAAGTCTAGCATAAGAGCTCCAACACAACTCGGTTCATACAGATTTTCAACAGTTCTCTGGATTCTGTAGAGTATCAAGATTTCAAAACAGAGCTTGGATATATTTGAACTTTTACCTGTAAGTCGAGAATGTTGTAATAGTTGCCTGACTCGTCCTGGGCCGATGGGAGTTCCAGGGAATATCGCCACTGTCCATCAACAATGAATCGGTACCTGTAAACACCCGATGGTAGCACTTTCATAATGCTAAAGTCCTTTCCTGAACTCTGTAATAGCTTTCTGATGTCAAACAAGGTTTTACATTCAAACAAAGTTAGCTCACCAAGCATAAAATACAAGCATATTTGAATCATCGAATGGAATTGCTAGAACCTTGTTTTCCAGTCATCCCACGAGCCCATAACGTAAACTTCCTTGCCACCATGAGGCCATGTGATCATTGTAGGGATTGCTTGCTCTCGGATTGCATCTTCATGCTCTGGAATATGCATCTCATCAGGCTTTTGCAAGGGAGCAGCCGGGACCTAGATAAGATGTATCCAAACCAAGTCCCAAAATAATATCAATATTTCATCACTAAAACGACTGAGTGATTTTCGCTGTAGACAACAGAGATCCTCTTCTAAAGAAGACTTGCTCGACAGCAACAAGTCAACAATGACAACAACAAGACTAGTAGATACGATGCAACTTGCAACCAAGCCTAAACTATAAAGCTCAAAGATTTGCTGAAACATGAATCATCCAGTGAATTAAGCTTGGAAGGTCATATGATATGAAAACGGGGAGGCAGCAATCACAGGGTCTAAATTCTAGAATTGGATGTCAAGAAACATAAAAAGGGCTACATGGACACAAGAATCAACTCTCAATGAATCAAATGAAAGGCAAATAGGGTTTCCAAGTCAACAGCAACCTTCAACCATCAAAGAAGCTAGAGTGAACTCGACTCAATTGTTATTCCACCAACTGACAGAAAAGTGAAGAAGCATATGATTCAAACTCATTCCAAGAAGCTTGAATTAGAAGCACCAGCACAAAAGGGGGCTAAATACCTCTAAATCTATCAGACCCACAAGTAAAATTGAAGTCAAATCAGCCTCAAATTGATCTCAAGTACCTCAACCAAAATCAACAAACTTGATCCAAAACCCTTCTCAAGTCCAGATTGAACTACCATAAACATAAGAAGTAACCAACACTCAAATTTCACAAAAATAGGTTAGAGGGTTTGTTTGATGTACACTACTTATCAACAATCAGCACAGTATGCCAATCCAATTCCAAAGTACTGGATCCCAATTCTTCAACCTCATACACATAACAAGGCAACAAAAAAGATAAACAGGAAAAGAAAAAAAGGAAAGTACCTGTGGGGTGAACAAGAGAGGGGAAAGAAGAGCTTGAGGATTAGAAGCAAGTGGTTGAATTTGAATTGGATTCAATGGATTATCCACAGCGGGTTCCTCCTCATCCAACCCTGAGAAGCTTCCACTTCCATTAACATTCCCCATTTCTCTGGGTTTTCCTTTTCTTTCTTTCTTTTCGATGTATGAATCTGAGGAACCCAGAATCTAAATTTGGTACTGGAACAACATTCTTTGACAGATTCTTATCTGCCAACAGATGTTGAGGGGAAGGAGTTGAATAAGAAAGGGGAATTGGTAAAAATAAAGTATCCCCCTTTGTTATGTACAAGTAGGGTGTAGGGCTACTCTCCTTTTTTCTTCCATCTAAGAATCTGAAACTGCTGCCAATATGGAGGGATTCATTTGCCCACTCTCTCTCATGAGAGGAAGGGAGCAAGCTTGGGAGAGTGGAGTTGGGGCTTAAACTTTTGGGATTTTTTTTCCCAATTAAAGTCAAACCAACTTTAAATTTGGTGTAAATATATCATTTGATTAAATAATAATAACAATAATAATAATAATAATAATAATAATAATAATAATAAATGACAACAAAATTCATGGTTCATGGAATGGTACTATGGTAGATATTAAGTATAAAATTTCCCTGTGATTCGTTTTCCTGCCAACGGGAGATTCCTAATTATCGCGCAAGCGGTGTTACTTCATGGTAATGACTGACTTCGTTCTTAGTCTACGTCAACAACTTGCTAGTTTTAGGCTGCCTTGATTCGTCATGTTGTGTTGTGCGTTTATATTACACCTTCTTCTGGTTTTATGTTGTATGGTTCGACGGTTTCCGTCTATCTACTTGTCAACATGGTTTGTATGATCTGAAATTCTTACCTCATAAAAGAATACATAAGTATAAATTTTTAAAAATGTAGGAAGTTTAAGCTGGATAAAAAGAATTCAAGACCTTCTATAAAATTTAGGGACAATAAAGGGATTTTACCATCACTTATCACTTATGTACCTTAAAGACAAAGCTAATTTTTTAGCGGGTTGTGTACTCTATAAGAACACCCACAATGCATATATTGTGGGTGTCTTTAAAAAAAATATTAGGGAAAAGAATGAAAAAGTAAAAAGATGGGTGTCTTCTTTGTTCCCATTTCTACTACAAGCAACTTTCTTCTGACGTTACATTTTCAAACTTGATTTTTCTTTAAAAAAAAATTAAGACACCCAAAGGGCACAGTTAAGTGGAGTATCATCTACTTCCCTATTAAAAAAATATAAGGTTTTTTAATACTTTTTGACATGTTTTTAAGAAATAAAAAACTATATAAAATATTTTTTTTACATAATTTTATACTTATTAATAATATGTATGAATTATGTAAAAAATTAGTTCAAATTAATATTTTATACAGTTTTAACTCATTAAAAAATCAAACAATACTAGCATTTTTTAACGGGAAAAATAGTGAAAAAGAAATCCTTAAAAAGAAATAGATGAATCCTAAAAAAAATTATAATTGACTAAATTAATGAATTTAGTGAAATCTTTATAAAATGGAAAAGCTTGAGTTATGCACTCAGGGTATAAGTTAAAAAAAACTTCCCCTAGTTTTAGTACATTTTTGTGACATAGGGTACATTGATTTTTTTACAATATTTAGGGGATAGTTTTCTGTAAATGACCCTATTTAAAGGGTGGTTTATGCAATTTCTGAAAATTGAGAAACAATAAAATCATCGAGATCTCTACTCTCTCCCAGTGTCACTGAAAACGTATGATTCCCCCTTTCATCAAACCTTCTCAATCTCTAACAATCCAACAATCGATCATCAAACATGAGTAACATACCAGATCGACTAGCATCAGAGGATTCTGTTCTGATAAATAGGCTCCCAATCGAATCAGAAGATGAAGCTGTGATCCCTTTACCTCAAAAGAGGAAAGCGACCGAGCGAATTGATGGTTGTGTTGGGGAAGGTAGGCACTCAAATCAATCTATCTGTATCTGTTTGTTTCCTTCTTCTGTTCACTTGCCGACGATTATCTTAATTGAACGAATTGTAGTATCTCTTTCAACTTTTTTGATAGATAGATAGATTCGTCGGTGTTTTGGTATTTGGATTACAGTTGTCTGTCAAGATCGAAAATTGGGAATTACAGTGGATGTATTATTTATTGGATAGTTGTTTGTTTTAGCAGCGTCGTATTCTGAAATCTGATTAGATGATTCTGACAGTGATCCTTATGAAGTTAGGGTTAGGGTTTCTAATTTGATTCGATGATATGTGCAATTGATTGAAATTACCAGTGCAATTGATTTTGTTTCGGGTTCAATGCAGTGCCTCTGATTATGTATTCATCCATCAATGGAGATCGAAGCCCCAACTCGTTTCCAGAAGACGTTATTGAAGATGATCAAGTTGATCATCAATGAAGAGAGAGCAAGAAACGAGAGAGAGAGAAAGAGCTTGAACAGATTCTGTTATTCCACAATACAGTGTAATGGTTGGTGTAGTTAGTTACAGGAAGCTGTATTTATAGTGTAACATAGGCCTATACAAGTTGATCATTACACTACATTTAACACTCCCCTCAAGCTTGGACCGTGAAAACATATTTGTAACTCCAAGCTTGCCCAGCAACTTAGTGTACTGATCTTGAGCAACAATCTTAGTGAATAGATCAGCAGGTTGGTCTCCAGTAGCTATGTAACCCAGTTGAACCTCCTTTTGCAGCACTTTGTCTCTCACAAGGTGGCAATCCGCTTCTATATGCTTGGTTCTTTCGTGGAATACGGGATTCCTTGCAATGTGTATAGCTGACACATTATCACAGAACAATCTAACAGGCTCTTGTCGATTCATTCCTAGATCAGTTAATAGTTTGATCAGCCAAGTTACCTCACAGCATGTAGTGGCCATCGACCTGTACTCAGATTCAGTTGAAGACATGGCTACATAGGTTTGCTTCTTCGTTCTCCATGAAATTAGTGAGTTCCCCAACAATATGGTGAATCCAGTGAGCGACTTTCTTGTCATTGGGCAGCTTTGCCAGTCGGCATCACATAAGGCATTCAATCTCAGTTCAGATTTACTTGACAAGAGCAATCCTTGACCAGGGGCATTCTTGAGATATCTCAGAACATGCTTCGCAGCCTTCCAATGTTCATTCCTTGGATCATGCATGAACTGACTCAACATTTGCACAACATAGCAAATGTCTGGCCTGGTGATAGTTAAGTAGATTAGCTTACCTACCAGTCTCCTGTAAGCATTTGGCTCTACTTCATCTTTATCACCTTCCAATGACAGCTTCATCTTTACATCCATAGGAGTTGCAGCTGGCTTGGAACCTGTCATTCCAGCTTCTTGAAGCAACTCTATAGTGTACTTTCTTTGATTCAAGAAGATTCCTTCTTTTCTTCTATCCACTTCTATCCCAAGGAAATACCTCAATTCCCCTAAATCCTTCATTTGGAAGTGTTGATTTAAATGCATTTTCAGTCGAGCAATCTCTTGCTTATCATCACCTGCAATTATCATATCGTCCACGTATACAAGTAACACTGTAATAGATCCCCTTTCCTTCCTTGTAAATAGTGAGTAATCTGCCTTAGACTGCACATACCCAGCTAGCTTTACTGCTTGAGAAAACTTTGCAAACCACTGTCTTGGGGCTTGCTTTAATCCATAAAGAGATTTTTGCAATCTGCACACCATGCCTTTGTACTCACCATTGCTCTCCCCCTGAGGACAAAGCATGTGTTTTAACTGAGCATAAGCTGGTGGGAGTTCCATGAACACCTCTTCTTCAAGATCTCCATGAAGAAAGGCATTGGTGACGTCCAATTGAGAGATATGCCAATCCCTCACTGCAGCAATGGCTAAGACAGTCCTGACCGTGATCATCTTTGCTACTGGTGCAAAGGTTTCACTATAGTCAATGCCCTCTAATTGAGAGAACCCTTGAGCCACTAGCCTGGCCTTGTGCCTTTCCAATGAGCCATCAGCTTTGAATTTGAGTTTGAAGAGCCATTTGCAACTGACCACTGATTCAGCATTGGACCTGGGAACTATCTCCCAAGTATTATTCCTTTCAAGGGCAGAGAGTTCAGTGACCATAGCTTGACACCACTCATGATGCTGCAATGCTTAGGGGGAGTGTTAAATGTAGTGTAATGGGAGAGGGTTGATCCAAGAGAAACTTATCACACACCATATGATCCGTAGCTCCGCTATCTAAAATCCATACCCTATTATTGAAAGCACTACAGCAAATGAGCTTACCTGCCACGTTCACCTGGGCAAACTTATCTTTTTGCTGCTCCATAAGGTTGAACAAGGAGCTCATCAATTGCTGTTGCTCTGAGGTCAGGTTCTGCAAGAAGGTTGGATGACTATCACCAGGTGTGTCTGCTGCATTTGCTTTGTAGCGTTGATTCCCAAAGTCCTTCTTTTGCTGACCATCCCTCTTCCGTTCCTCAGTCTCAGGCTTCTGAGGTTTGTACTTACTCTTGTAGTGCCAACTTGGATAGCCTATGATCTCCCAGCAACGATCCATCTTGTGATTTCCATCACAATGACCGCATTTTTCCTTTCTTGGACGATCTGATCGGCTTCTATCCTGGTTCTTATCAGAGTTCTTCTCATGATTGGCCATTAGAGCAGTAGATTCTTGCTTAACACTTCCTGTAGAGGACATCTTGTTGCTCAGTTCATCTTGAACCAGAAGAGCATGTGCTGTGCTCGCCGATGGTAGCGGCGTGGTCAAGAGAAGTTGACGCCGAGCAGCAGAAAATTTGTCTCCGAGTCCCATCAGGAAGGTCATTAGCTTCTCCTCATGTTCCGCTTTCTCGATCTGAGAATTCAGATCGCATTCGCATTTGCCACATCTGCAACGAATAGGAGTTGTCATCCCTGACAATCGTTGCCACAATCCCTTCAATTTGGTGAAATAATCCGTGATAGAGGTATCACCATTCTGGACACAGTCTTGAATCTCTTTCCGAGTATGAAAAACCAAAGGGCCATTTCGCTGGCCGAAGCATTCATCAAGATCGTCGATCATCTGTTTTGCTGTGTCAAATTCGTCGAGTGTGGCATAGATTTCCTTCGATACGGTGTTAAGAATCCAAGAGCAGACCATATCATTGCATCTATGCCACATCGCTGAATTTTCCCTAGTTTCCGACAAGGTACCATCTACGAATCCTATTTTGTTCTTGACAGAAAGTGCTTTCATCACTGATTTCCTCCATCTCCTATAATTCTCTCCAGTCAATTGAATCGTAGTAAGAGTCATACCGGAGTTCTCTGATGGATGTATGAAGAACGGATTCTGCAGATCGGCGGTCGTCACAAACTCATTCCGGCGTCGCTCCCTTTCTGGTTGCTCTGGTGTTGATGACGCCATTGATTCCGATTGAAGTGAGGCGCAGCAAGTTGAGAGAAATCAGATCGCTCCACCTAGCTCTGATACCATGAAGATGATCAAGTTGATCATCAATGAAGAGAGAGCAAGAAACGAGAGAGAGAGAGAAAGAGCTTGAACAGATTCTGTTATTCCACAATACAGTGTAATGGTTGGTGTAGTTAGTTACAGGAAGCTGTATTTATAGTGTAACATAGGCCTATACAAGTTGATCATTACACTACATTTAACAGTTATTGTGACTGAGATTCTACCCAGACTATCTGTCAAAGCTCTCTTCAGATTCAAGTGCATCTCCAAACGATATGAATCCATCATCTCCGACCTAAATTTTGCCCCAAGGTATCTCCAACCAGCCTATCGTTCCCTCGATGCCTGTTCATCGTTGCTATTTCCATTCACAGACTTGTCTCCCGAGCACAATGTCAAGGATTTGACCGCTGCTGGTCCCAAACGACCACTCTGTTCATTCGTTTCCCTACCACACGATAATGAGAGTCATACTATCTTGGGATCGAGCAATGGACTCATCCTCTCGGCTTTCTATAAAGACAGGTCGGAATCAGAATTCAGTCTCTGCGTCTCCAATCCCCTCACCAAGCAATGCGTACAGCTTCCCAACTCGGCTACTTTAACTGGATCGATTGACTGGTTTGGGTTTGGGATTGCCACGAGATGTTGTCAAGCTGCATCTTCCTTGTTGACTTACAAAATCGTGAGTGTTTGGCCGATTCCTCCTCGTAGCTCCGCAATCGCTAATGTAGAGATCTTTTCTTCGGATACAGGGAGATGGGTTGCTCGGAAACTGAGTTGTCCGCACACAGCTTTGTTTCCCCCGAATTGGAAAGCAGGGTTTGCTTACAAGGGGATCTTGCATTTGTTGAATCGTGAAATGGGGACAATAATAACATACGATCCCTTTGATAGGCCAGACCGATTCGGGAGCATCCGGCCGCCAAGGGGATACAATCGGGCCAATCGGCCCTCTTGTTGGTCGTGTCTGTTGTATTCAGGGGACAAAGAGTTGGTGAAATACTGCGAGATAAAGAGGCTGATATACCCATCATTTAATGCGAGTATGGTGGCTTTGTGGCGATTAGTGGACTCCGACAAGGGAGAGTGGTGCCGGGAATGGACGTTCGAGGTTCCTGCTATGCCTGCATGCACCATGGGACTGATGGTTGCTCCGAACCCATGGAGACGCCACTTGATTTACTATCCGTACGTGCAAAGCGGCTGTTTGATGTGCATTGATGCTCGGCATCGGAATTGGAAGTTCGTCGAGGTGGTTTTGGGAACCAAACATGAAAAGAGTTTCGACATATGTGGCGTTTATCACCCGTTTATTTTCATACAAACGTGCCCATGGTCTTCTCCATTTTATGCCCTCTCAAAGTAGCTATGTTATATCATATGTGTAACAGCTAAAACATCTCATCTTCAATCTCTTTAATATGAAGTTCTTTTCAAATTCATATAATATAGACCATAATATTTGACATTAGATAGAGTAGCTAGTCACTCAATGATGTCAGTGACAATAAGAGGAGTGGTTCACCGTCTTTTATACTAGATTTATTTTAGTTTTGTTCCTCGATTATTTTGGTCTCTTCACATCTTAACAACCATGATGGATGATGGATGGGGTATTCACTGGTTTCCAAGACTTTGCGTCAAAGGATGATCGAAAGCTCTTTTGTTTGAGTTGCTACACTGCTGGGAGCCCCCCTGCACACCCTGAGAATCCATGCCATCATGGAGGGATTCGATGTGTGTACGCAGTTTAGGCTAACTGGAGTTGAAGTTCATTATCCGACATGTTGGGACTTGTCGCAAGTGGACTTTCGGGTTGAGAATCTCAATCGAATAAATGAAGTGCAGAAGGCTGTTGAAGTTGTTTATGATGAAGCTACAACTGTCGTGGACTGCAGGCTCAACAAGCTGAAGATGCTAATGGGGTGCAGCATAAGGAGCAAATGTGAAACTTGACTTCATTGTTTGTGCATTGTTTGGTGTACATGAGGTGTGTTTCCACTTGACTAAATGTAATAAACTCTAGTGGGTTGATATAATGTTGGGTTTACATATCCGTACAAGACCATCCGCATTCATGAATCCCTTCCTAGATTCATAACTTACTTTTTCACTGCCACATCAGCTTATGAACTCATTTTCAGATTATGATTTTTTCACCCTTCATTCATGAATCCGATCTCGGACTCATAACTTACTTTTATTTATTTACTTTTTTTTATTAAATCAAGTCTCTATATATTAAACTCATACTATAATCCACTCTCATTAAGTTTATTAATAATAATAATTAGTAAGTTTTATTATTAAATATTATAATTAGTATAAATGTCGGATTTTTTTATTAATTATTATCAATTATTTAAGTTTAATAATAATAATAATAATTTGTTATTATTAAATATAATAATTAGTCTAACTATCGGATAATAAATTGTATGGGTGTCATATGAAATAGGGTAATCTCGTGATTTTTTTTCCGCTCAAAACATATGCAAAGTTGATGTCTATATGGAGATAAAATTAAATTACATTAAAAAATATAATTTTTAATTTTTTTATAATGTTAAAATGGCTAATTACTAGCGGGGTGTGTTTAGATTCCATTGCATTTTCATTATAATGCAATTATTTTACCAAATAATGACATAAATCGAGATAAAATAATTGCATTTTAATTAATATATCGTGGAATCCAAAAATATCATAATTTAAATGCCTTAAAATTTTTATTAAGCAAACACCGCCTTATCCTTTTTCATTATAATGATAATGCATTTGGAATCCAAACACACCCCTAATCCCCTTTTGTCTTTCCACTTGACAGCGGGCCATATGAACCTTGCTTTTTTGAACCCTTGTAGATTAACCCTCGTACCAGGATTCATTCTTTTTTCATTTTTTTCCACATTTTTTTCTAGGTGACAATGCTATGAGCTCAAGGGTTCAACGTTGTGAGTGGTCTAAGCACACTAGACGTCAATACATAAGCTCAGTGCATCCTAAATTCAATTAACTTCTCGGCCTTATATATTAGGTTTCGAGGTCATCAAACTTCCGATATGGTTTCACATCTTAACACGCTCTCTCAAGTACAACTCAAGTACAACTGTCTAGTTCCATAATATATGTCGGCTAGTTGCACACTTGCACTTTACATCAAGCTTTAAGGCCAACTAAGTCAATATATATATAGACTAGGGTCTCAAACCCCACACATAAGCGATTAAAGTTTCATTCTAAAATCAATTGGCAATAGGAGGAGCAATTCACTGACTTTATATACTAGGTCTGGGGTTCATCATATTTTCAATACGGGACAAATCATCTTTTCACGTACATCTCAATAAAACATAATAAAACCATAAACAACTAATAATAAATAGCACATAGAGGACACAAAAACCTGAATTACCTGACCATGAAAAGAAGAAGAGGAGGAGGGAGGAAAAACAAGAAAAGACAAGAAATGAGTATGAAAAATGGAAAATGATACACCTCAGAGCTCCCCGACATCTTAGAGACTAGTCATCCTCAACACGGATAGCTCTCCACCTCTGAGTCCAATCCCATGCCAGATCCTCCTTACAAAAAAAAAAAAAAAACAAGGTTCTACTTTATCATGTCTGTCCAACTCTTCTTAAGTCGCTCTCTGGCCTCTACCTCACGTATGTACTAGACGCTTTCTATCGCAAGTATATCACTTATATACACTGGTGCATTTGGTTCTCTCCTTTTTACGTTGTCAAACTAGTGAAGCCTCGAATCCTACGACCTATCTTAATTTGATATTGGTCACTCCTACCTTACTGCGGATAACCTCATTTCTAAATTTAACGAATTTAGAATATCCCCACATCCATTTAACTATATTATCATCTTTGCCACCATAAGTTTCTTTTTTTTATGCCTTCATAATCTCCAACACATACTCCGGTTCGTATCTCAAGGTGGGTCTCACTACTGCCTTTTACTCTTTAGCTTAGGGGCACCTTTTTATCACATAGTACATTCTATGCCGCTCTCCATTTATGTCAACCTTCTTGTATCTGATCCTTGATGTCCCTGATCACACTTCCATTGCACTACATCGGTGATTTCAGATACTTGAGACCATCTTTCTTCATTACAACAGCCTCACCCAATATCAAGTCTTCCTCCCTTCTTTCAGGTCACCCCAAATGAACTTTCACATAATATGTCTCTGTGAACCCCTTGTCTTCAATCGTCTCCCTCTATTACTCCAACTTGATATTGATCCCTACTTTTGTCTCATCCACCGAAACAATATCATTAACATGAATAGTATACACCATGACACTCGATCCTTGTGGGAGTTATGTGAAGTTTCAATTAGTTTGTGCCACATTGTGTAAATTATGTATTTTACTTTCCCGCTTTGTGAAGTGTTGTCTATATATATGATCGAGCTCGGCTGTAACAAATCACCAGTTTAGTTCATCAATGACAATCTCTTCTTCCTTCATCCTCTTCCATTTTCTCCCTCTCATCCTTCGTTTATTGTTCATATCAATTACACAGTTTCTACATGGTATCAGAGCAATCTTGAAGCTGTGTTTTGTTCTCTTCCGCATCTGATCTCTGATTCGAGCTTTTCATGCTTGTTTTTCTGTTCGTTGCCTTCTGGTTCAACGAATTCTTCACTTTCTTTCTCGATTCTCGTCGTTTTTTTTTCGATTTCTTGCGATTATGGATTTCGCAGTTGCAGTTGATGCTACGCATCCCTTCTACTTGCATCCCTCCGACAATCCAGGCGCAGTCCTGGTTTCGAAAGTCTTCGATGGTGTTGGATTCGGAGGTTGGCGTCGCGCTATGACGATCGCTCTATCCGCGAAAAACAAGATTGGCTTGGTTGATGGTTCAAATCCGGCGCCGTCCGCCACAGATCCTCACTTTCGCCAGTGGAAAAGGGCGAATGATATGGTCATTTCTTGGATTCTCAATTCTTTGAGCAAGGACATCGCTGAGAGCGTCCTTTATAGCACAGTGGCGTCGGAGATTTGGGCCGAGCTTTGTAGCAGGTATGGCTTATCCAATTTCGCTCAGATTTTTGCTGTTAAGAGAGAAATTTGTACTATTACGCAAGGCTCAGATGGGATTGCTGCGTATTTCACTCGCAACAAGCGTCTTTGGGACGAACTGTTCAGTTTGCAATCACTTCCGATTTGCAATTGTGGTGCTGCTCCGTTCTTGCAAAAATTGGAGGAAGAACAGCGCTTAATTGGATTCATGATGGGGTTAAATGAATCATACTCCCAGACTCGAGGCAATATCTTGATGATGACGCATGTACCTTCTCTTTCTACTGCCTACTCTCTTCTGATTCAAGAAGAGAAGCAACGGGAGATGTCTTCAGTTCCTGGTGTCAATTCAGATTCGGCTTCTTTCAACGTCAATGGTTCGAGGTCTCAGACTGGGAAACAAGATGATAAGAAATCGTTGGTTTGTCGATACTGCAAGAAGACAGGCCATGTGATCGAAAAATGTTTCAAATTGCATGGCTTCCCTCCAGGATCCAAGCAAGACAAGTCTAAGAAGTTTTCTGCTAATGTTGATGCTTCTCAAGATTCTGCAAATGGTGCTCCAAGCACTGGTATTCCCACTATTCCAGGTCTAACTGCAGATCAGTGTTCACAGCTGATGGCTCTATTGAATGCACCTGCAATTGCTTCAACCTCGGCTGACATTGGGGTCTGCAACATGGCTGGTATTTTCAACACTAATCTCATTAAATTTTCTTGTTCAATTTTAGATAAAGATATCAAATGTGACAAGAATACTTGGATTATTGATACCGGGGCCACTGATCACATGTGTTTTGATGGTTCTTTGTTCAAGAATAAGTGCTCACTTTCTAAGCCTTTTAGAATTGCTCTTCCAAATAAATCTTTGATTCCAGTAACTATGTGTGGGACTGTATCTACTCCTGCTTCCATAATATTACAGGATGTTTTGTTTGTCCCTCAATTCAAATACAATTTGCTTTCCATAAGTAAGTTGTGCAGGCAGTTAAAGTGTTATGCCTTCTTCACTGACAAGGTGTGTGTCTTGCAGGGCCATTCAATGAAGAGGCCACTGGTTCTTGGTAAGGAGCTGGATGGATTATACCTTCTCACCAAGGACATTGCCTCAAATGCTGATGCTTTAGCTTCAATTTCAGCTTCTGTTGATTTTTCTTTGTTAATTTCCTCATGATAGCAGAACTTTAGTTTCTTCATGTACTGATCATGCTACTGCTTTACCTGCCATCTCTGCTTGTAATGTTGATTCACTTGTATCTTGGCATACTAGACTCGGGCATTTACCCTTCAATAAAGTCATGAAACTTGCTTCTTTGCCTACTGTCTCTAAATCTGAAATGGAAAGTTTAGTTTGTGATGTTTGTCATAGATCAAAGCAGCACAAACTGCCCTTTCCTAAAAGCATCATTTCTTCTTCTAAACCATTTGATCTTATACATGTTGATGTTTGGGGACCATACACAACATCAACTTATAATGGCTATAGGTATTTTTTGACTATAGTGGATGATTTCTCTAGATCCACTTGGACACAATTGATGACTACCAAAAGCAATGCTTTTTCCTTGATAAAAGCATTTATTTTTATGGTAGAAAATCAGTTTCACATTGTGCTCAAGATCATGAGAACTGATAATGCCTTTGAACTAGGATCTAGTACCATTGCTTCTGATTTTCTCAAGTCCAAAGGCATTATTCATCACACTTCATGTCCACATACTCCCCAACAAAATGGAGTGGTTGAGAGGAAACACAAGCACTTATTAGAAACTGCAAGAGCTTTGTTGTTTCAATCTCAAATTCCTTTAAAATATTGGGGAGAATGTGTTCTAGCAGCAACTTATTTGATAAACAGGTTTCCTTCAAAAGTTTTACATGGGGAAACACCTTTTAAGTTGCTGTTTCAGAAAAATCCTACTTATAATCACCTAAGATCATTTGGTTGCCTATGTTACACATCTACAGTGGCCCATGGACGAGATAAGTTTTCTTCTAGAGCCATTCCATGTGTTTTCATAGGATACCCATTTGGGAAGAAAGGTTATAAAGTGATGTCAATGGATGATAAGAGAATATTTGTATCCAGACATGTGATCTTTCATGAAAAAATATTCCCTTTCAAGTCTTTCAAAAACATTTTGCACCCAACTGAATTTTGTTTACCAAAACCAATTCTGGATACAAGCTCAGTTGGAGTTGGATTTGTCCCTGAACCCAACTCTAACATCATTCATCAAACTGATATTCCTCAAAACATCAGAAGATCTAACAGATCACATGTTACTCCTGGCTATCTAAGAGATTATGTTTGCAGCTCTGTGTCATCTGATCATTTAAATTCAGTTTGTGCTAACACCTTGACTACAGTTGCTTCTCATGACACTATCAATTCAATTGCTTTCTCTGCTTTAAGCATTGAGGACAAAAATCTTTTTCAATCCCTACCTACTCTGGTGGAACCTACAATATATGAAGAAGATGTATTACATCCTTCTTGGCAAGAAGCAATGGATAAGGAATTTCAATCTTTACATCTAAACAACACATGGACTCTAACTGCTCTACCAAAAGGAAAGAAGCCAATCTCGAGCAAATGGGTTTACAAAATTAAACTTAGAGTTGATGGCACTATAGAGAGATGTAAAGCAAGGTTGGTGATCAAAGGCTGCACTCAAAAAGAAGGTATAGATTATACCGAAACTTTCTCTCCTATTGTTAAACATACTACTATTCGAGCCCTTATTGTTGTTGCTGTCAAGAGGAAATGGAACATATCCCAACTAGATGTCAACAATGCATTTTTGCATGGTGATCTAGATGAGGATGTGTTCATGAAGCCTCCTAAAGGCTTGCAACTTACTGATCATAAATTGGTTTGCAAATTAAACAAATCACTTTATGGTCTAAAACAAGCTTCAAGGCAATGGTATGCCAAATTATCAAGTTTTCTATATGAACAAGGATACAAATCATCTAAAAATGATTACTCCTTGTTCACAAAATGCTCATCAAATTCCCAAGTTTTTGCAGCTGTATATGTAGACGACATACTTTTAACAGGGAATGATGAAGAGGAAATCAAAAGACTAAAGACTGTTCTGGACAACAAGTTCAAGATCAAGGATTTGGGAGCTTTACATTATTTTTTGGGAATGGAGTTTCTTCATACAGCAAATGGACTACTCATGACTCAAAGGAAATTCCTCATGGAGTTGCTTCAGGAATTTGGTGGTGCTGATCTGATCCCTGCAGCAGCACCTATGGATCCTCATGTGAAGCTTCAGCCTTCAACAACTTCTTGCACTCTTACTGATGCTAGTGCATACAGAAAATTGATTGGAAAGCTCAATTTTCTCACAAATACACGTTCTGACATATCCTTCACCATCCAGCACCTGAGTCAGTATATGCAGCAGCCTTCAATTGAGCATCATCAAGCTGCAATACATCTTCTTAGATATCTCAAAGGCAAGGCAGACCTGGGTCTTCACTTCAACTCATCATCAAGCTTTGATCTTCAAGCATACTATGACTCGGATTGGGCATCATGTCATCATACAAGACGCTCTGTTTCTGGTTATTTTGTCTCATTTGGTGGATGTCCCATATCATGGAAATCGAAAAAGCAATCTGTGGTCAGTCTATCGTCTGCAGAAGCTGAGTATAGGAGTATGCGTCGCGTCTGCTCAAAATTAGCTTGGCTCTCAAGGTTGTTCCATGAATTGGGAGTAACAGAAATCTTACCAATTCCCTTGAAGTGTGACAACTTGGCAGCAATTCACATAGCCAAGAACCCGGTTTTCCACGAAAGGACAAAGCACATAGACTTAGACTGTCACTTTGTTCGATCCAAGCTCCTTGAAGGGTTGATCACAATCTCACATGTTCCAACACAGTTGCAGCTCGTAGATTTGCTCACAAAGCCTCTTCCTGGTCATATATATTCATCTACATTGGGCAATCTGGGAATGATTCCTCATCCTCCAGCTTGAGGGGGGGTGTGGGAGTTATGTGAAGTTTCAATTAGTTTGTGCCACATTGTGTAAATTATGTATTTTACTTTCCCGCTTTGTGAAGTGTTGTCTATATATATGATCGAGCTCGGCTGTAACAAATCACCAGTTTAGTTCATCAATGACAATCTCTTCTTCCTTCATCCTCTTCCATTTTCTCCCTCTCATCCTTCGTTTATTGTTCATATCAATTACACAGTTTCTACAATCCTAGATAGTGGATACATACTACGTACTCGACATCGCATCCACCACACCACCATGAAGAAAAATCAACTTAGGACTAACCCTTGGTGTGAACCTATCCACACCAAAGTTTATATCTCCTCCAGAAGTATAAACACAAGTCAACACGCCATCAAACATATTAATCTTGAAAACCCTCCTGTCCTGTATGATCTTGAAACTTCTTTTGCTTCAAAGCATTTTTTCATATGTAAGTTCTTGAAACTTCCTTTGCTTCAAATTAAGCATTGTCATAAAGTGTATTATAAGTCTTGTTCAAATCAATAAAAATCTATACAAAATCTTTTTTTACTCCCTATTTTTTTTTACCACTCATTAGATGTAAGCTTAATTATATGGTTGATCTCTCTTACATAAAACCAAATGATTGATTCTTAAACACACCTAGCTTCTCAACCAACATTCAATTTTCCCATATCAGAGATACATCAGGGTGGTTTTGGGAACCAAACATGACGAGGCTTTAGACAATATTAGTTGTAATCGCCCATTTTATTTTAATACAAACGAGCCTATGGTATTCTCCATCTTATGCATTCATTTTCTCTCTCTCTTCAAGTTATTACTTAGGAAAATAGTTTTCAAATCAAGGCTTAATCTATGTTTTAAAGATTACGAGAGTTTAACTTATAAAGCATAAAAATCCCCCCACCAAAAAAAAATTAAGATAAAGCATACAAATCTTAGTAAATTATATTATTTCAGAAGATAATTGATATTTTTTATAAGAAAATAATTCGATAGACCGCTAGGGTTCTATATATTTTATGCTTATCAAGAGCATATTTTGAATGAGGTTAAGATGACTTGGATGGTTCTGGATAAGAAAAATTATCGACATGATAGATAAGTGTTTAATCTTAGGAGCAACCATATTGTCGTTACGTTGAACTTGGGTTAATGAAGCATTAATTGGCGACTGGCGAGTAATTTGTTAAGAAAAATCAGTGCATCTAAAATGATTATCTCAATATCCCAATGACATGTCTATAGACCTGTCAAACGGGTCATTCCGATCGGGTTCGGGTCTCGGGTAAAACGGGTCCCGGGTAAAACGGGTTTCGGGTTTTTCGGGTTGACTAGAACCCGAGTTTGACCGGGTTTCGGACGGGTTCGGGTCGATTTCGGGTTTGTCAATTTTTTCTTTTTTTAAATTAAAAAAAATCATAATTTGATAATTTTGCGATAAATTTTAATTAAATATAAAAAAATTTAATTATATTTAATTATAAATCAACCGGGTTAATCGGGTCACCGGGTCAATCGGGTAAATCGGATCAAAATTACCGGATCAATCGGGTCACCGGGTCGAAAAAAAATCCCGGGTCAAAATTTCCGGGTCTTGACCCAAAAAATTTCGATCGGTCGGATCGGGTCACCGGATCAGGTTGTGTTTTGACAGGTCTACATGTCTATATCCTTTTCATAGAGTTGATAATGTTGTTGAAACCTACTTAACCTAGCTCAACTTGTTTTAATTTCTTTGAGGCATGCTTTTAAGTCTTATCATATACGTAGTATTTTTTAACCGGAAGAATATTGGGAAAGAAATCCTTAAAAAGAAATAGATGAAACCTAAGAAAAATAAAAAAAATTGGCTAAATTAATGGATTTAGTGAAATCTATATAAAATCGAAAAGCTATTTTTTTTTCCATTGAGACATAGCCACTTAGTTTTACATTTTTGTGACATAGGGTTACATTGATTTTTTAGAATATTGAAGGGGTAGTTTTGTGTAAATACCTCTATTTAAAGGGTGGTTTATGCAATTTTCCCCCAAAAAAAACAATAAAATCATCGAGATCTCTACTCTCTCCCAGCGTCACTGAAATCGTTTGATTCCGCCTTTCATCAAACCTTCTCGAACTCTAACAATCCGACAGTCGATCATCACACATGTGTAACAACATACGAGACCGACTACCATCGGATGATTCTGATCTGATAAATAGGCTGCCAGTCGAATCAGAAGATGAAGCTGTAATCTCTCTTCCTCAAGAGAGGAAAGCGACCGAGCGAATTGATGATTGTGTTGCTGAAGGTAGGCCCTCAAATCAATCTGTATCTGTTTGTTTCCTTCTTCTGTTCACTTGCCGACGATTATCTTAATTGAACGAATTGTAGGATCTTTTTCAGCTTTTTTGATAGATAGATAGTTTCGTCGGTGTTTTGGTATTTGGATTTCAGTTGTCTGTCAAGATCGAAAATTGGGAATTAGAATGGAAGTATTATTTATTGGATAGTTGATTGTTTTAGCAGTGTCGTATTCTGTAATCGGATTAGATGATTCTGACAGTGATTCTTATGAACTTATGGTTAGGGTTTCTAATGTGATTCCATGCTATGTGCAATTCAAATTACAAGTGCAATTGATTTTGCTTCGGGTTTAATGCAGTTCCTCTGATTGATCGAAGTCCCAACTCGTTTCCAGAAGACGTTATTGTGACTGAGATTCTACCCAGACTATCTGTCAAAGCTCTCTTCAGATTCAAGTGCGTCTCCAAACGATATGAATCCATCATCTCCGACCTAAATTTTGCCCCAAGGTATCTCCATCCAGCCTATCGTTCCCTCGACGCCTGTTCATCCTTGCTATTTCCATTCACAGACTTGTCTCCCGAGCACAACGTCGAAGATTGGACTGCTGCTGGTCCCGAGCGACCACTCTGTTCATTCGTCTCCCTACCACACGATAATAAGAGTCATACTATCTTGGGATCGAGCAATGGACTCATCCTCTCAGCTTTTTATCAAGACGAGTCAAAAGGAGAATTTG
This sequence comes from Persicaria maculosa, assembly GCA_963922045.1. Classification (NCBI taxonomy): domain Eukaryota; kingdom Viridiplantae; phylum Streptophyta; class Magnoliopsida; order Caryophyllales; family Polygonaceae; genus Persicaria; species Persicaria maculosa. Next base: position 75,538,741 of record OY998256.1, on the reverse strand, counting down.
CTCTTTGCGTCTCCAACCCCCTCACCAAGCAATGCGTACAGCTTCCCAACTCGACTACTTTAACTGGATCGATTGATGGGTTTGGGTTTGGGATTGCCACGAGATGTTGTGAAGCTGCATCTTCCTTGTTGACTTACAAAATCGTGAGTGTTCAATGGGATGGGCAGCTTCGTCTTCGTACCTCCGCAATTACTACTGTAGAAATCTTTTCTTCGGATACCGGGAGATGGGTTGGTCGGGAACTGAGATGCCCGGGTGCAGCTTTGTTTTCCTGGAATTGGAAAGCAGGGTTTGCTTACAAGGGGATCTTGCATTTGTTGAATCGTGAAATGGGGACAATAACAACATACGATCCCTTTGATAGCCCAGACCGATTTGGGAGAATCCGGCTGCCAAAGGGATACCATCGGCTCTCTTTTCGGTCGTGTGTGGTATATTCAGGGGACCAAGAGATGGTGAAATACTGCGAAATAGAGTGGACGAGCCCTTTGATGAATAAGGTGTCAGTGTGGCGATTAGTGGACTCCGACCAGGGAGAGTGGTGCCTGGAAAGCAAGTTCGAGGTTCCTGATATGCCTCATCGTATGATGAGACTAATGGTTGCTCCGAACCCATGGAAACCCCACTTGATTTACTATCCGTATGTGCGAAAGGGCTGTTTGATGTGCATCGATTCTCTGAATCGGAGTTGGAAGTTCGTCGAGGTGGTTTTGGGAACCAAACATGAAAACACTTTCAACATATATGACGATCATATCAACACATTTATTTTCATACAAACGTGCCCATGGTCTTCTCCATTTTATGCCCTCCCAAAGTAGCTATGTTATATCGTAGCTATAATAGCTAAAAGGCCTCATCTTCAATCTCTTTATTTTGAAGTTCTTTGGACATCTTGACATTTCCAACTTAGCTTATACTTATTGTTTACACTTTTGATAAATGTGGGACGCTTTTTTCTATCTCTCTAATGTCTTTAATTTATACTTTCGAGGTGTGACTCGATCTTTTGATCTCTTCGCATCTTAACAACTATGATGAATGGGAGCCTGTGAGGTTCATTGGTTCCCAAGATTTTGCATAAGAGGATGACCGACAACTCTGTTGCTTGAGTTTCTAGGAAAAGGCAAAGGAACTTCCTCCTTACAAAAAGACTAAGATTGTGCTTAATTACGTCCATCTAGCTCTTCTTAAGTTGCCCTCTGGGCTCTAACTCGCTATAGACGCTTTCTATCGCAAGGATATCGCATATATAGATTGGTGCACTCAGTTCTCTCATTTATATGTTGCCAAACTAGCGAATGCTCAAATCCTACTACCTATCTTTGATACTGGTCACTCTTACTTTATTATGGATAATCTCATTTCTAATCTTGTCGAATTTAGTATGTCCCCACATTCATTTAATTATATTCTCATCGCCACCATAAGCTTCTATTCTCACGTCTTCGTATGCTTTGTATATATCCATGGGAAACAAAGCATACAGGACACAAAAAACATGAGTAAATATCAATCTAACTACCACCTCCAGCGGGATGTGATTGCCATAAAAAATCAAGGCACTCCTCGTATGCCATATGTAGTAGATCGAGGCTATGAAAGCCAACACTGAGGCATGATCATGCACACGCTTGCTTCGGCATGCTGAGTGCAGCCAGCACTAAGCTAGCTGATGAGTTTTTATTTTGCCAGACGGAGACGTAGTCAAATAAAAATAAAATAAAATTGTATTGTATTGTACTTGCATGGATTTTAATGCATATTTTTAACCTTTGATGTTTATTATTCATGACTGATCGATCTATGTTGATATGGAGTGAAAAATAATACTCCCTCCGTTCGGCAAAACTTGTCGTTTTAGAGTTTTGTTTTTGTTCGGAAAAACTTGTCATTTTAGATATTTTTGCTTCTACTTTACAAAAATGCCCTTGATTTGACTGATGGGTTGTGAGTTGTAGTTTTTGATAAAGTAAAAAGTAGAGTAATAAATGAGGGTAAATTAGTAAAAAAGAAGTGTAATTATTAGCTTTATTAAAAATTGTGTGGAGAGTTAAAATGACAAGTTTTGCCGAACGGAGGGAGTATATTGCTTTCTTGTACATGGAAATGAGGAGAACTTTTTTCAATCATATAATATACACATCATAATATTTGACATTACATACAAATTAAGCATACTAACACCTAAATAACTTTAAAACTTTTGTACCAAAAAAGGCAGTGACATACATTTTTGCCTCTCAAGAACTCATTGTTGTGACCTGCGGCGCCATCTCGAATGAGCCATTTCAACTTGGGGTTGAGATTTTCGACATGTCAATAGCTCAAATGGCGTTCTTGTTGCGCTTCTATGGCCATCTCATTGCACCCTTTCGGATCCTCAAAGCGCCATGGCGAAAATGCACGGTCCCTGCAGTGTAGGTTTGGATTCCATTTCCAACAGACGATAAAACTATCGCGTGTGACGCTCGTTTCACTAGGACCGAAGGCGATCGACATGGTGAGTGTTTCGGTAGCTGTAGCACCTTCACAAAGCAGGCCTTCTCGAGGTCATGAAGCGCGTGTACATGTGAGGGAAGGTCGATGATGAACTCCCCGTTTTCACCTGTGGTGCCTTTTATCACAGTTGGTTTCTTGTTTCTTGTTTTGTAATGTGAGTTGGATTTGCATATAACTCCCACAAGAGCCCCTGAAATGGAGTTTACACACCCAATTAGCCACTAATCGAATTCATTCGAGATCAGATAAAACTGAATATATGGTTAAATGACAAGTAACATTTAACTACATCTTAATTATAGCAAGAAATTATAGACACCAAATGAAAAACTTAATTAAAATAACTCAAAATCTTAAAAAACCTAAAGGCTTAGCTTAACCTAACTTGATTAACCTTAAAGATCAACTTCTTAGACCTAAAAAAAAGGTTGAGTCTATAATCATATCAACTTATGAATGTTAGATGATCGCTTAGACTGATCTAGTTTTAATGTCAGTTCAGTTGACAAGTTTACAAGTATGAGTATATTTTTATGACTCTGGATACTAAACCCTCAAGTGAGGTGTCGTTTAAAAAATTAAAAACTAGCTAAATGAATGGATCTAGTGAAATCTATATAAAATTGAAAAGCTTTTTTTTTTCATTGAGAATTAACCACTTAGTTTTACATTTTTGTGACATAGGGTTACATTGATTTTTTAGAATATTGAAGGGGTAGTTTTGTGTAAATACAGCTATTTAAAGGGTAGTTTATGCAATTTCCCCCCCCAAAAAAATCAATAAAATAATCGAGATCTCTACTCTCTCTCACCCTGTGTCACTGAAATCGTTTGATTCTCCCTTTACCAAACTTTCTCGATCCCTAACAATTCGACAGTCGATCATCACACATGAGTAACAATATACGAGACCGACTACCATCGGATGATTCTGATCTGATAAATAGGCTCCCAGTCGAATCAGAAGATGAAGCTGTAATCTCTCTTCCTCAAAAGAGGAAAGCGACCGAGCGAATTGATGGTTGTGTTGGTGAAGGTAGGCCCTCAAATCAATCTATCTGTATCTGTTTGTTTCCTTCTTCTGTTCACTTGCCGGCGATTATCTTAATTGAACGAATTCTAGTATCTTGTTCAGCTTTTTTGATAGATAGATCATAGATAGATAGATTCGTCGGTGTTTTGGTATTTGGATTACAGTTGTCTGTCAATATCGAAAATTGGGAATTACAATGGATGTATTATTGGATTTGTTCATTTTAGCAGCGTCATATTCTGAAATCTGATTAGATGATTCTGACAGTGAGTCAGTGATTCTTATGAAGTTAGGGTTAGGGTTTCTAATTTGATTCGATGATGTGTGCAATTGATTTTCAACGCTTGATTGAAATTACCAGTGCAATTGATTTTGTTTCGGGCTTAATGCAGTTCCTCTGATTATGCAAAGCCCCAACTCGTTCCCAGAAGACGTTATTGTGACTGAGATTCTACCCAGACTATCTGTCAAAGCTCTATTCAGATTCAAGTGCGTCTCCAAACGATATGAATCCATCATCTCCGACCTAAATTTTGCCCCAAGGTATCTCCAACCAGACTATCGTTCCCTTGATGCCTGTTCATCGTTGCTCTTTCCATTCACAGACTTGTCTCCCGAGCACAGCATCGATGATTTGACTGCTGCTGGTCCGGAGCAACCACTCTTTTCATTCGTCTCCCTGCCACACGATAATGAGAGTCATACTATCTTGGGATCGAGCAATGGACTCATCCTCTCGGCTTTCTATAAAGACAGGTCGGAATCAGAATTCGGTCTCTGCGTCTCCAATCCCCTCACCAAACAATGTGTACAGCTTCCCAACTCGACTATTTTAACTGGATTGATTGATGGGTTTGGGTTTGGGATTGCCACGAGATGTTGTGAAGCTTCATCTTCCTTGTTGACTTACAAAATCGTGATTGATCGATGGGATGAGCTGCATGAGCAGCCGATTGCTACTGTAGAGATCTTCTCTTCGGATACCGGGAGATGGGTTACTCGGGAACTGAGTTGCTCGGGTGCAGCTTTGTCTCCCCAGAATTGGAGAGCAGGGTTTGCTTACAAGGGGATCCTGCATTTGTTGCATCGTGAAATGGGGACAATAATAACATACGATCCCTTTGATAGCCCAGACCGATTCGGGAGCATCCGGCTGCCAAAGGGATACCATCCGCCCTCGTGTAGGTCGTGTCTGGTATATTCAGGGGACCAAGAGATGGTGAAATACTGCGAAATAGAGAGGCCGAACTTCCAAGAAATTTATCAGAATAAGGTGTCGGTGTGGCGATTAGTGAACTCCTACCAGGGAGAATGGTGCCTGGAAAGCAAGTTCGAGGTTCGTACTATGCCTCAATGTACCATGGGACTGATGGTTGCTCCGAACCCATGGAAACCCCACTTGATTTACTATCCGTATGTGCGAATGGGCTGTTTGATGTGCATTGATTCTCTGAATCGGAATTGGAAGTTCGTTGAGGTGGTTTCGGGAACCAAACATGAAAACACTTTCAAAATATGTGGCGATCGCAGCACGTTTATTTTCATACAAACGTGCCCATGGTCTTCTCCATTTTATAGCCTCCCAAAGTAGCTATGTTATATCATTATGTATGATTGCTAAAAGACCTCATCTTCAACCTCTTTATTTTGATGTTCTTTTCAAATTCGTATAATACAGACAGTAATATTTGGCATTACATTCAAAGCATACCAACCTCAGTATGTCCCCACATCCATTTAATTATATTCTCATCTCCGCCACCATAAGCTTCTATTCTTACGCCCTCGTATATTAAGGTGAGTTTCACTACTACAGTACTACCTTTTACTCTTTAGCTTAGGGGCACCGTTCTGTCATACAGTACATTGCACTACATTAGTGATTCCAAATACTTGAAACCGTCTTTCTTCATTACAAAAGCCTCACCCAACATCAAGTCTTTCACTACTACCTTTTAATCTTTGGTGTTTATTATTGATCAATCTAATTATTTTTACATTAAAAAATGGGTGAAAATAATATATTTCCTTTTTGTACATGGAAATGAGGAAAACCTTTTTTCATTCATATAATATACACATCATATATAATACTTGACATTACATACAAAGCATACTAACACCTAAATAACTTTAAAAAACTTTTGTAACAAAAAAGGCGGTGACATACTTTTTGCCTCTCTAGAACTCATTGTTGTGACTTGCGGCGCCATCTCGAATGAGCCATTTGAACTTGTTTGAGATTTTCGACATGTCAATAGCTCAAATGGCGTTCTTGTTGCGCGTCTATGGCCACCCCATTGCACCCTTTCGGATCCTCAAAAGCGCCACGGCGAAAATGCATGGTCCCTGCAGTGTAGGTCCGGAATCCATTTCCAACAGACGATAAAACTATCGCGTGTGATGCTCGTTTCTCTAGGACCGAAGCTGATCGACATGGTGAGTGTTTAGGTAGCTGTAGCACCTTCACAGAGCAGGCCTTCTCGAGGCCAGGGATCGCGTGTACATGTGAGGGTAGGTCGATGATGAACTCCCCGTTTTCGCCTGTGGTGCCTTTTATCACAGTTGGTTTCTTGTTTCTTGTTTTGTAATGTGAGTTGGATTTGCATATAACTCCCACAAGAGCCCCTGGAATGGAGTTTACACACACAATTAGCCACTAGTCGAATTCATTCGGGATCAGATAAAACTGAATTCATTGATCCATTCATTTAATTAGCTTCATTCATCTTTTAAAGTACAAATTTTTATGGTTAAATGACAAGTAACATTTAACTACATCTTAATTATAGCATGAAATTATAGACACATAAATGAAACACTTAATTAAAATAACTCAAAATCTTAAAAAGCCTAAAGGCTTAGCTTAACCTAACTTGATTAACCTTAAAGAACAACTTCTTAGAGCTAAAAAAAAAGGTTGAGTCGATAATCATATCAACTTATGAATGTTAGATGATCGCTTACATCGAAAGAAAATACGTAATATTTCTTGCTTTTCCTATTAACACTTGATCTAGCTTTAATGTCAGTTCAGTTGACAAGTATGAGTACATTTTTATGACTTTGGATACTAATCCCTAACTGTCGCGTCGTTTAAAAGTTAGTCTATAGTTAATAAATCGCTATAGGTCACGGGTAATGGGTCATGATCTGAGAGTTAAAGCAATGAACAACACAAGAGTGAGATGAAAGGTCTACCTCAAATCAAGATTCAAGCAGAAGCAACATGAATTGAATGTGTATAAGATTGATTTCACATATTGATATATATAATGATATAGCTTTGATTTGCTTAGGTAGAAGCAAATGAAACAATTAGTTCAACAAATAAACTCATACATCAGCTAGCAACATAGAATTAGAAATATATCTAATTAAATAAAATAAAATAAAACTTTTGCTTGCAATCATTTAAATAAGAATGAGTGAATGACTTAGTTTACCAACTCCAAAAGTTTGATAACCAATTTTTCCCACATTAAATAAGTATTTGACTAAGCATGTAAATTATAAACTATCAAAAGAAGTTAACTTGAGATTGCTTTATTTTGTACTTTTTAATCAATTACCCTTATTAATTTTGTTTTTTTTTTTAATCCGTAGATTGCTTTATTTTGTACACAATTGATTTTTCAACCAAAATAACATAATTAGACTTTTCTTTGAATTACCAAAAATATATCAATTTTTAAAACAAAATTAAAACTTTTTAATTAATTACCCTTATTAATTTCCCACCTAAAATCCTTTTTTTTTTAATCACAAAATGGTTTAGACCAGGACGTGGGTGTTCCCACTAATAAACAGTTTCAAAAACAGTTACGAAAATCCAAATGAAGATTGATATGATCGATTGCATCGATCAATTCGATAGAATCAATGTCTTAATTAATCGATAATTAACATACACACATAAAGGTTCGATCTTGATCGAAGAATATCTTGAATTGATAAGAACTAACCTGGGATAGGTAGGAGTTGGGGCCGGCGAGGCGAGCAGGCGGAGCAGAGGAGAGTTCCGGTGACGACGACGGTTGAGAGCTTCTCCTCCCCATAGCCAGCCATCGACCTGAGGATCCCATCCTCCGTCGCAACGAGACGCCCAATGTCGACGTCCGTAAATCGGCTGTGGTCTCGTGCCGCGGACACAGGCCCCGCAGCTGCGGCCAAGAAGACGACGGCGATGACGAAGGCGTGGCGGCCGAGCCGGAGGCTGACGGTGGAGAAGGCGCCGGAGCTGGTCATCTTCGTCTGTTAACTTCTTTGAATTGTATGGAACTCTATTTGCCTTTTGCTAGTTCGTTTGGTTTTATAGGTGAGGGATTTCCCAAAATGCCCCTTTCATTCTTCAAATATTACAGTCTTGCCCTTGGTCTTCTTCATTTGGGATTTTTTTGTATGGTGATGTGTTTCTTATATAATCTTATTGTATAGAATAAAATGTTAGATAAACAAACCCATTTAGGGGTATAGTTGTAAAAAATATTATTCAAATCAAATTGGCCAGGCTTGTGATCTTTCATAAGAAAATCTTTTGTAATAAAAGAATTAGTAAACCGACTTATATACTATAGTATATTTTTATCTTCTAATATTTTGTTGCGATTGTGGATCTTTCCCACATCGAACGAACGGAGAAAAAATGTGAAGTCTTTATTTAAGTTTTTGTGTTAGAAGAATAAATCTCAAAGTTCCGAAATCCTCCATATATAGTCGTTTTTATCCCCAAGTAGGGCTAGTGTCCTATGTTATTGAAGAAAGATTAAGCGAGACGTTCAACTATGTCTAAATAAATTGTCTTTTTTTAACCCAACGCTGAATCACTTTGAGGTGTCGAATTGGAGAAAGAAAGTCCCATATCAGTCAGCTACTTGGTTAACCTCTTTGTAAATATGCATAGTCTGAACAACACATAAATTTTCACCTAAAAGTTCTATTTCTTTAGCGCTATTTTGTTTCAAAAAAATACACATCACTCGATTCGATTCGATACTATTGGTATGTAAATGATTATTTGAACTTAAATCTTACTATGTTTATTGACTTATCGTTGAAGTATATAAAAACAGGTTTAAACCTTGGTAGGTAGCCCGCCTCATCTTATAAACACAAATATAAATAATAAATATTGGTTTGAAAAGGTATTTAATTAAAATAGGAAGACACATGTGTGATAGTGTTGGGTTAGGTATTAATAAAAATTGAACTAAAAATGCTTATATTTGAAGCATTCCAAAGGCAGCCGCTGAATTTTCAGCTTCAGAAACTGTCTCAGGTGAAGTCGTCATTCAAGTACTGACCGGGTTTCTTTATTTTAATTTATTCTTTCAATCAATATTACCAATATCATTTATTTTTTATAATGTTCAAAATAGGTCAATATTCATTTTGTTTGATGGGCCAGGTCAACCACTTTCTTTCTTTCTGTTTTTTTTTTAAAAAAAAATAATAACGGTAACACACATTTGTTAATAAACCTCGAACACGTAACTCAGTCGACAAGAGACACGCACCAAGTAAACTGGCTTGTCAAACAATCGATTAAACCCAATGGTAAGAAGTAAGGTGAGACTTGATTACCCCCCTCCCCTCCAAAAGAGAACGGACAGACGCAAAAATTGAACTTGAAATCTCTTATTAACCCCTCTCACTCCTTACCTTACCATTGAGCCACCATCAGGGCAAAACTAACCTAAGGACTTGTTTGGTATAATATCGTGTAGGGTAAATGGAATGGAAACAAATGTGTATGGAAAAATATATTATACGGAAATTTCACGAGGTACCCTCGAGGTATCGCTTAATTCACGCGGTGACCAATTATTTTACACCTTTCACGTGGTGCCCCTAAGGTTATAAATCATTTCACCTCGTACCCTTATCCCTATTATTTAACGGATCCCGTTACTGCCGTTAGTGGGAAATTAAAAAACAAATTCAATAGAATCAAAAGAAAGGGGAAACAAGACACGGGAAAGAAGACGCGAAGAAGAAGCCGGAGCCGACCTGGTGTTCATCGGCGACCGGGCGGAGCTGCTGTTCGCCGGCAAGTTCAAGCAGGCAATGGGCGTGCACAAGTCCCCCTCCCAACAGCCTCGCTCCTCCAAGTCGACCACCCCCTCCGCGCAGGTCCAGCCTCGTCCGCCCGACGTCTCCGAGGTCCTCCGACTTGTTGACGACCTCCGGGCGAGGGAGCATCGGCTTCATACGGAGCTCCTCGACCACAAATTTCATAAGGAGGCCGTCTCCCTGCACACAGAGGGTTTTAGCTTGTAAAATTTGAAAATTATTGTATATACTCGCAGAGAGACCTTCAAGCTCAAATCCGCCCGTTTTGGGTTGTTGTCTTTCCAAAATTGATCCCTAAGTTTTCAATTTCCTTCAATTTGATCTTCATACTTGATGTAAATGGGGTAAATTTAAATGGGTTATCACTAATTAGTGAGAGTGGACTTTCTTTAGGGTTTCCTTTGTCTGGGTTAAATTTTCCTGGATTAGCATTTGGTTTTGTCTGAATATGTAAAATTGGGATTTGAAGGGTATGAATGGGCGCCACTGGTTCTTCAAATTGGAGACTTGAGCAGTAAATGAATACACAGCAAGGTGAGGGGTCGTGGTTGGGGAAGAAGAAAGAGAGGATGGGGATTGGGGGTGCCCAATGCCCGGTGGCCTTACTAATGGGATATGTTAAAGTAATAGGGATAAGGGTACCAGGTGAAATAATTTATTACCTCAGGGGTACCACATGAAAGGTGTAAAACAGTCGGTCACTGCATGAATTAAGCAATACCTCGAGGGTATCTCGTGAAATTTCCGTATATTGTATATAGATTCATAAGGGCTTTAGGCAAGACGTCGGAATGACTATTGACAAGATAATTTCACCTAAATTACCCCAAGCCCTTTTCATTTTTTCTGAACACATTGCAAAAAGGCCCAAAACTCTCTCTTTCGAATCGAAACCTAAATCTGACGAACGAATTATTTTGATTGAAAACAACCTAAAATCGATGAAATTAATCAAAAGATCAATCAATCAACACACGAACGGGTATATCGGTCGCTTTAAGTGATTATCGAATGACAATTTTAAGTCTTCGTTCGAAAAAACCGTCGAAGGAAGAGCTCGGCAGACAGAAATGAGGTTAATGCATAAGCTCGGCATATTTATGTGAGGTGAATAAATAAGCTCGGCAAGTTTTTGTGAGGTGAATACGTAACCTCGGTACATAAAAACGAGGTTATGAAGGAGCCTCGTCTACTTTTTAGGAGGTATATAATGACCCCTTTGAAGATCTTATCTAAATCCTCATTGATATAAGCCGAGCTTAATAAACAACCTCGGCCTCTGTTGTTGAGGTGAAGAAGGGAGCTCGGCTTCTGTTGGTGAGGTTAAAGAGAGAGCTCGGCTTCTGTTGTTGAGCTTAGTGAATGAGCTCGGCCAATATTGTTGAGGCTATAAAATAGTCTCCTTGACACGTATTGCATAAATTCATTAAAAGTATATGTGTGATGAATATTGTTATAATGCAAACTCATATGCTTCTAATAATGAGACATACTAAATGACTAAATCAATTTAGAAAATGTTGTTTTCTCCACTTTTGATTGCAACTCTAAATGAAATAGTAAATTAGTTATTCTTAAGCAGACATGAAACAAATTAATGCATATTTTAATGTTCTATCTTACGGTAATTGTTTCAAGTGCCCACTTCCCACTTATCCTCAACCTAAGGATTAATGGCGTCTCAATTCCTTTTCGTCCTGATCTAGTAAATAAGAAAAATGTAATTATTTGGAGCTACATTACCTGTACTAATCTAAATAACAAGCCATTGGTAGTGACTGTTGTTATGCTATGGAAATCTAATGTATTAGCAATAGAAAAACAACTAGGAATTACATCCACGTTGCATTCACGATGGTTTCATGAACAAAAAATATTGATATATGTCAGTTCGACAAGTAATATTGAAATCTTAAATTACCTCTATTGATGTTACATTCATGACGAATACATCTATCCACTAGTGTTTTGGCCTGTGCTACGCACGGGTCTAATTTTTTTTAATATAAATTATATATAAAATAATATTTTTATGTTATAATTATTAAAGATTTATCGCTAGGGAAAAATATTTTTGTATAAATATATTGAGATTATTTATGATGAACTTTAACCGCTAAATTGTTATCAAATGTATAGTTGTTCGTGCTTCATACTAATATTTATATTTAACACCACAAACATTATACAACCAGCCTTTTTCTTGCTTATATTTATTCAAATTAATATGATATATTATGATTTCTAATATTAATTTTAAAATGATGAAATTAAATAAACGAGTAATGTTAATCTAAAAAGGATATTTCTAACCGATGAGAAAGCATTTAGTGAATGAATTTATTGGGCAAAAAAATCTCTTTTATAAGTTCATTCTTAAAATTTAATATATTGATTTTTTAATTAAAAATTGATGTTTATGCCAATTTATATGATTATTATGATTTCAAATAAAAATAATATGATTATTATGATTTACAATATTAATTTTAAAATGGTTAATCTAAATAGATATATTGTTATTATTTTTAATCTAAAAGTTTTCCTAATTTTTAAGGATATATTTCGTTAATGCATTTAATTTATTGGGCAAAATGAAATCCTCTTTTATAAGTTATATAGATTTATTCATTTATTTATATTATTATTTATTTTTATTAGGTTAAATTCTAGACTTATCATTATGTAAAAAAATAATCTTTCTAAAAAGCTATATTTTTATTGTTGTGAATCTAAATATTTTAAGCTAACTTTATATGTTATATAGATATATAGATATAGATGTTAAACTGACGGTTATTTTATGAACAAATAATATTGAAATCTAATATCAGTCAATAAAAGTCGCTATCCCATTGGTTCTACCCCTGCACATATTTCACAACATCTTAGGTTCGATTTCGAATAACCCGAATTTTTTACTTCATTTTTTTTATTCTTAGGATATAGAAGAAGCTCAACAAAATCTACCGAGCTTATGAAATAGCCTCGGCTTTATTTGGTGAGGTGATGTTGTGAGCTCGGCAAAGTTTGATGAGCTTAACACGTCACCTCGTAATAAGGTTGAATTTACCACAACGGCGCCTACAAAAGCCCGGGATGGTTTTGGAGGGAAAAATAAATGGATTGGGAGGGAAAATTTTGGAGGGAAAAATAAATGGATTGGGAGGGAAAATTTAGGGTTTGGCCGCCAATAAATTCTATATAAGACCTCCATAGTTCTACAAAGTAGTCACAACTCCAAAACATGGCGGAAAAACACAAACAACATATTCGCGACCTTGTTGAAGTTCGAACATTCATGAGGAATTTGATGGAGGAATTCGGCCCATCACTTGTCGCCTCAAACATACGCAAAGGAACGGGGTATCAATATACCCTCGAGGCGATGTATGGAGAAGAATTAAACCATTACGAGCTAAGCAAGCATCCCAGTCTTCAACAACTGGTTAAAGCGGGCAAACGGGTGCTTGCACTTCCAGTTGCGGATTTATGCATCGTTAAAGAAGAAGGTCCCAGAAGATCACCTAGAGGGAAGAAGTCCAAAAATAATTAATATTTATTCTTTCTATTTCAATCGAATGATTAGTTTTATTTATAGGTTGTTCTTCCATGGATGTTAGATTGTAACGAGCATATTATTATCAATTAAAAGTTATATTTCGATCGATATGTTTTGATGGTACATATTAGTGATGATTGTCGGATATCAATACAAATTTAAAAAGGCGATGATTGTCGCTCCCATGACTTTATTGGATCAGCTTTATGATGGATCGTCAATACCCCACGGTCATGATGCTCAACCTGTACAACAAGTATAAATTGTATGATAGATCAATAACTAGGCATTGAAATAAATTTTAACGGAGAAGCTACACTTTAACATTGAACCGATATTTAAACATAACTCACCGTGGCATTTGTCCACAAAAAGCAAGCCACGTGTGCGTCATACGATATCAACAATTCAGGTATCTGTGGCCCGCCAGGTCTTGGTCCATCCAGTTGGGGTACATATCGATCGCGTCGAGGGTTGATCACCACCTTTTGTTTGCCTTTTTCTTTTCGTCTAGCCCTAGCTTCTTCTCTCTCGTCGCTATGTTGCAATGTGTTGTCTTCGGGAAAGCTCGCTTCTGTAGATGACTCAGCATGAGGATTTTCAATTGCTTGAGCCATGGGAGGATTTTGAGGTGCTTGTGACATGACATGAATTTGATTTGCTTGTGATGTGGAAGCATGGGTGTTCATCCTAGATCTTCGAGCCGAGGCGTTTAGATGTTCATGAACCCCTCTAACCATCTACATACATAAAAAAAAGAATGAATAAATGCCATAAAAAAAACGAATGATCCAATGCCGATCTAACTAGCATGAATTTGGCAAGGTACTTAAACTACATTTTCTGCAAAATACACCATCAATCAAATATTATTAGAAATCACTTCAACCGGTTTTGTTATACAATTTTAGTGAATGGAAAATGTAGATTTACTATGAAATGATCAATCATGCAGTTATCGTACATGAAGAGAAAAAGATTCCCCCTAAGATAATAAAAATCTTATCAAATTTTAACAGCAAACTCAATAGCATAGCATTAAATATGTAACAGGTAAGCCTTCATAGAAAAGATACACAGTAGCACATGGCAGTAATTGAGAGAAAGGTGACATCAAATAGAAAATATCCCAAAAGTAAGTGCTGCTACTAATGAGAGACTGTAATAGGAAAAGTCATAAACAAGTAACATGTTCAGACATACCAAAAAAAAAAGGAGCAAATCTAACTTTTAGACCTAAAACAATCAGGTAACCGCAAAGACCTTCCAGCAAATAAGGAGCAGCAATGCAAGACAATTACAGCAGGCCATTCAAGCAAAGGAAATATTTAATTGTCTGCAATCACGAAATCACCACAACCATTTATAGAATTGCGCCCAAGAAGCTCTCATAGACCTGAATGAAACATCCATGGAGGAATTCAATTCATCATTCAACAACTAAGCATAAAAAGGAAATGAAATAATGTTAATAACCACAATTAAAAAAAAAGTAATTAAAGAGTACGAAATTGACTAAAAGGAACTGGCACTCAAATTAATCTTACTAACAAGCCACAAAGCATATAACAAGCCCTTGGATTTGACCACAAATTTAAACCAAATTATTGAATTAAGAGAGAAACATTAAGTTTAACCCAAAAATTATGCACTTCTATAAGATCCATTAAGTAACATGAGGTTTAGTGTAAAGATCTGTAGTCTGATTTGTAATGATTGCTAACTTAGTGCCATTAAATCTAATGTTACACAATAAGCACAGAAAATATTTTTAAGATTACAATTGACCAACATTCCTAAATTCCCAAATCCCCATTCCCATTCTCCCTCACTTGCCGGATTCCTTCCACACCAAGACACAACCCTAGCAGTTGCTGAGCATTCAAATCCAAAGCCGCCCAATATTTTTGAGCACAAACTACATGGATCGGTGAGAATTATGACATGTTCAGCAATGACAGACTTATAGTCACTCAAAACTTCAAGGAAATAATAGAAATTTCAATGATAAAAGGAAAAATTACAAGCTACTGTAAATTGTTTACCACAAGAGAGAAGGAAGAAAGCAGGACTGGATAGGAAGGGTTATATAGCTTTGACCGTACTAAACAATTGAATTCCAGATTCCTACTTTCTCTTGTTTCCAGATTCCTACCTTCTATTCATAAATCAGACCCAATTGGTTCTCAAATTCCACAAACCCTAACTATCCTATTTACAAATTGCACTTCAATTTGAAAATCTAACCTTCAAACTTTCATGAATTTCAAAATTGAATTGAAAATCTAATTCATAATATATAAACTTTAACATAGGAAATGTCAAATGCACCTTTGAATCGAACAGTCCAAGTCGGGCGAGTTTGCGACGATGTCGACGGTCCGAGCCGTGAAGGCAGCCAACCGAACCGGGTGCAAGGTTGTCGGCCACGGTGGTGGAGGCGGGCGGTGGAGAGCGGAGATCGGGAGCGACGGTGGTGGAGGCGGGCGGTGGAGAGCGGAGAGCGGGACGACGAGAGGAGGGCCAGGGCGGGGGCGGGCGGTGGAGAGCGGAGAGCGGGAGCGACGCTCGTGGAGGCGGGCGGTGGAGAGCGGAGAGCGGGACGACGGATCCCTTTTGCTCCTGCCTGCTGAGGTTGAAAAAAAAAAATAGAACAGAAGAAGACTGGGCGGGGGAAAAAAGAGATAAAATAGTAAAGGACGGAGTTCGAACCCGTGACCTCTACCAAACCCAGTTTAGCATTGAGCAAGCATCTGGACCTTTACCACCCAAGCTACCTATTCAACCTTGTTTCATTCTACAAGATACTTAAATTAGTATTCTTGAATACTGTGTATGTAGGTGTAACCCAAAATTATTTAGAGTATTTTTAATTAATACAAAAAAATTAAAAATTATATTTATATTGTGCATGTCCAATTATATATATTTGCATTTTTTTTCTTACAAAATGATATTTTTTTCTTACAAAATGATATTATTTTAATATTTTTTTAAAAATTTCATTTATATTAAAAAAAAGTATAGATATATATATATATATGTTATTTGATATTTACAATGTAAATATTTTTTTTAATTATTAAAAAATACCTTAAATAATTATATGTTACATCTAGGTTTGCATACTAGGGAGCAGATGATCCTAACAAAAGGTATATAGTTTAGTATTAGAAATAAAACATTAAAAACATAATATATATATATATATATATATATATATATATATATATATATATATATATATATATATATATATATATATATATATATATATATATTTCCGGGGGTAACACCCTAGCTCCGCCCATGTGCTTGATTATTTTGAACTGCTCAATACAGAACTGTCAAAAGATCTTCATCAGTGGAAAGGTGGATAAAAAGAACGAAAATAGTATCACATCGTGAAAGAAAGTGACCAATTTTCAACTCTCATATACAAGTTGTACCAAGGATATAACCATATAAGCATTAAAAGTATAAGGAAAAAATTACTGAAGATCATCACTTCTAAAGCTCATGTTTGATTGGACATATGCAGTTTAACATAAGGCAAACCTATGACCCTCGTTATTAACCGCTTGGCTCGACTGACTCGCCATTAATCCTTAGGTTGAAGATAAGTGGGAAGTGGGCACTTGAAACAATTACCGTAAGATAAAACATTAAAATATGCATTAATTTGTTTCATGTCTGCTTAAGAATAACTAATTTACTATTTCATTTAGAGTTGCAATCAGAAGTGGAGAAAACAACATTTTCTAAACTGATTTAGTCATTTAGTATGTCTCATTATTAAAAGCATATGAGTTTGCATTATAACAATATTCATCACACATATACTTTTAATGAATTTATGCAATACGTGTCAAGGAGACTATTTTATAGCCTCAACAACATTGGCCGAGCTCACTCACTAAGCTCAACAACAGAAGCCGAGCTCTCTCTTTAACCTCAACAACAGAAGCCGAGCTCTCTCCTTCACCTCAACAACAGAGGCCGAGGTTGTTTATTTAGCTCGGCTTATATCAATGAGGATTTAGATAAGATCTTCAAAGGGGTCATTATATACCTCCTAAAAAGTAGACGAGGCTCCTTCATAACCTCGTTTTTATGCACCGAGGTTACGTATTCACCTCACAAAAACTTGCCGAGCTTATTTATTCACCTCACATAAATATGCCGAGCTTATGCATTAACCTCATTTCTGGCTGCCGAGCTCTTCCTTCGACGGTTTTTTCGAACGAAGACTTAAAATTGTCATTCGATAATCACTTAAAGCGACCGATATACCCGTTCGTGTGTTGATTGATTGATCTTTTGATTAATTTCATTGATTTTAGGTTGTTTTCAATCAAAACAATTCGTTCGTCAGATTTAGGTTTCGATTCGGAAGAGAGAGTTTTAAGCTTTTTGCAATGTGTTCAGAAAAAATGAAAAGGACTTGGGGTAATTTAGGTGAAATTATCTTGTCAATAGCCATTCCGACATCTTGCCTCTAGCCTCACTCATATAGATTTTGGGAGTCTAGATGAGAGAAGAATACTATTTATTGTATGAAAAATAAGATAAAAGAAGTGATGATTAGAAGAGTAATGATATATTATATAGTTGCCCCATATTCAAATGGGTGATAAAAAAAAAGGGAAATAAGCCCAATTTTGTATTTTTTTTTTTTTTTACAGTATGCAAACAGTTGGAGTTTGTCACAAAAATTGTAACAAACATCCAGGATCATCCCCAGTGCCGGCCCTGGGCAAGTGCGAAGTGGGCAATCGCACGGGGCCTTCGATTTTATAGGGCCTCATTTTAATAATTTTAGCACAGTATATATTATAAAACGTTTTACAAAATGTCCAATAGCCTTCCTTGCCTTACTGGTTTACAGGTGGAATAGGAGCAGCGTGCTTTGGTGTTCGCGGGAGATCGAATCCCTCCAGCTGCGCCTCTTTCTTAATTTTTTTTCCCTTTTTACTGCGCCTCTTTCTTAATTTTTTCCCCCTTTTTACTGAGTTCTTGATATCCCCTTCTTTAATTTTCATTAGCCCACCAATAAAAAAATATAGTAATCTTTTTTGTGCTAGAAAATGTTAATCAAATGTTCATAAACCTAATCTAATATTTCTATCGAGATGATTAAATTTAAAAAAATTATATATAAAATTTAGGGTTATTTCTCAAAAATCCCTTTTAGATGAGACTATTTTTTTTTAACAAATCATCTTTTGTAAATTTTCTCTTATAAAACCATATTATATAATATTCTGAAATAAATTAAACCACCTAGATTAATACTGTATAGTTTGTATTTGATATTAAAAAAATTTATGTAATTTTGATCAAAACACCATTGACCCATATATTTAATTTCAAAATAATTACTCAAAATTGCATCTAATTTATATTTTTCAAAACTAAAACTCATTTCTTTAAAAAAGAAGTTAAAATAATTTATCCAAAATAAGTATTCACAACAAGTTAAAACAATCTTTTGTAAATTTTCTCTTATAAAACCATATTATATAATATTCTGAAGTAAATTGAACCACCTAGATTAATATTGTATAGTTTGTATTTGATACTAAAAATTTTTATGTAATTTTGATCAAAAAACCACCCATATATGTAATTTCACAATAATTACTCAAAATTGTATCTAATTTCTATTTTTCTAAACTAAAACTCGTTTATCTAAAAAAAGAAGTTAAAAATAATTTATCCAAAATAAGTATTCACAACAAGTTAAAACAAATTTGTTAGTAATTTAAAGTTTATTTCAATTGCAAAAATATAATACAAATAATTTAATACGATGATATACTATCATGAAAAAAAATTTGTTAATCTTAATTTTATTAAAAATTATTAATAGTGAACTTATGAACCGGACCTCCAAAAGTCATTGGACGGCCCTGATCATCCCTTAAGATGATGGAATACAGCTCCTTAGTAAGAGGAGATGTAGGTCTAGTACAATCGATATACCTTTTCTAGCTATGAAGTCGGCTACATAGTTGGCTTCTCTATAAGACTATAACAGTGTTTAAATTGTATAAACTCGAACTCTTTAGCCATAATGATGATCTTCTCAACTTGATGGATGCTTCCCATGGAGTAATGATCTCGTTGCTTATTGCTTTAATGATAGTCTCGTTGTCGCTTTCAATGATAGCCTTCCGGATCCCTTTACTTCTTGCATGCTGGATGCCTACAATGATAGCTTCTGCCTCTGTCTGTAAAATCGTACCTCGAGATGTATTTTGAAAGAAGAAGCCCAATTTTGTATGAAAAATTGATAGAAGAAGATAACTTTTTAAATTTTTTAATAATCTATCTATATACATATACTAAAACCGATGCATTGGAGCCTGTGTGGCGGCACGTGAGTGAATCTGCCTACATGGCGGCGCGAGAGTGCGTCTCGCAAAGCTTTCTCCCGTCAAAAAGGAAATCTAATAAAAATAATTATTTTATTTTACCATTAACACATATAATTGGATAGATGGAATATCTTATAAAAGAGTAAATATTATATAAGGAAAAAATTATATCAATATAATTAAACATAGTAGTAGTAATAATAAAAATAATTAATAAAACTAATTTTCATAGTCATACTTACCAAAAATATTAATAGATAAATATGTAATATTTGATAGGTGCTATTTTATTTATATTTAGATTATTTTTTGGTGGAAATAATTATTTATATCAAAATCAATCATTTAATAATTGTTATTTTATATCTATCTATATTATTTTTTGAGGCCAAAATAAATAATTAAAATATTATATAGCTATATATGTAGCCACAATCCATCCGTACATAGATATTTTAGTAAACTAATGTAATAAATATGTACTACATATTTAATAAAAAAGAATATTAAAATATTTTCAAAAATCAACTATCTAATTAAATTACATGAGATTTAATTAACCATATATTAGATAAAAAAAACTTTTACGTAGTACCTTATAATTGTGAATTTTATTTATATTTTGAGAGAATCTAATTAAAAGATATTTAGATTATATATAACCTATCGAACTAATTTTATTTATATTTATATTATTTTTTGGAGGAAAAAATAATTTATATTTAGATTAACACATTTCCCGTACACGGGACGGGATCTGCACTAGTACATATATTAAAACCGATGTATAACGTCCAACGTGGCACGTTGTGGTTGATCCTAAAGGAAAAAATCCTATGTGGCGCATTGTGGTTGATCTTACGAAAAAATTAATAAAATAATATGTTGTCATAGTTTATAGAAAGTTATATAAGCCACAATCTAGCTATATATTTTTTAGTTAATTGATAAAAATATAAATAAAAAATATTTCATAGTCATACTTACCAAAAATATTAATAGATAAATATGTAGTATTTGACAAATCTATCCGTGCATAAACATTTTAGTAAACTAACATAATAAATATAAATTGTATATAAAAATATTTATATATAATAAGTCAAACTAATTTTATCTATATCTATATTATTTTTTGGTTGGAAAAATTATTCATATTTAGATTTTATTTATTTATTAGAATCTATATAGATTATTTATAATATTGTATTAATGTATTCTCCGTACACGTGACGGGACCTACACTAGGATATATATATATATACCATAAGTATTCGATAGGGTTTGACGACCATATCTATTCAATAACATCCATATCCTTACAAATTATAAGGGTGTTGAGGCTTCTGTCAGAGATTATCCCTGGTGCGATTTTTATAAGGAAAAAATGCGCAATTATTGACATATACCTCACGTGACTTCCTCATGTTTTCTGTTACACATTGCTTCATCTGCATTTCATTACAGTCACATTTCATTTTGCATTTTGTACTGTTTTGTCTTCTTCCTGCATTTGCTGCATTATTTTTAGCTAATTCTGATCATCCAGGTTCACAGCTCGTTACGACTGTGTTCGATGGGATGAACTTTTTGCCTTGGATGAGAGGGGTGATGATGGCTCTAGGAGCCAAGAACAAGCTTGGGTTCATTGATGGCTCATGTGTCAAGCCACCACCAACCAATGTGGTTGATACACAGAAATGGATGAGGGCTGACTTCATGGTGAGATGTTGGTTTCTTAATTCCATGTCTAGTACCATCAAGGAAAGTTTCATTTATGCTGCTTCTGCTAAACAATTGTGGGATGAAATAGCAGAGAGGTATGGACAATCTAATGGTCCATTGATTTATCAATTGAGAAAGAAGATAAGTACTATTATGCAGGAAGGGTTATCAGTTGCAGATTATTTTAACAAACTTAAGCAGAAGAGGATCAGTGAGATTGAGATGAGGAATCAGTTGCAGGTGCTAGAAAGTGTGACTGTGTGTCTGTGTGGAGGGATTTCTAATTGCACATGTAACCTGCAGAAGAGGATCGGTGAGATTGAGATGAGGAATCATCTGATGCAGTTTTTGATGGGTTTGAATGAATACTATGAGGGTGTTAGGAGCCAAATATTGTCGATTGATCCTATGCCAAATCTGAATCGTGCCTATTATCTGGTATCTCAAGTAGAGAGTCAGAGAGGTGGCAGTGGGAGCTCTCAGAGTACTCAGAGAGGTGGCAGTGGCGGCGCATGAGTGAATCTGCCTACGTGGCGGCGCGAAAGTGCGTCTCGCAAAGCTTTCTCCCGTCAAAAAGGAAATCTAATAAAAATAATTATTTTATTTTACCATTAACACATATAATTGGATAGATGGAATATCTTATAAAAAAGTAAATATTATATAAGGAAAAAACTATATCAATATAATTAAACGTAGTAGTAGTAGTAATAAAAATAATTAATAAAACTAATTTTTATAGTCATACTTACCAAAAATATTAATAGATAAATATTTAATATTTGATAGGTGTTATTTTATTTATATTTAGATTATTTTTGGTGGAAAGAATTATTTATATCAAAATCAATCATTTAATAATTGTTATTTTATATCTATCTATATTATTTTTTGAGGCCAAAATAAATAATTAAAATATTATATAGCTATATATGTAGTCACAATCCATCCGTATATAGATATTTTAGTAAACTAATGTAATAAATAAATACTAAATATTTAATAAAAAATAGTATTAAAATATTTTTAAAAATCAACTATTTAATTAAATTACATGAGATTTAATTAACCATAGATTAGAGAAAAACAAAACTTTTACGTAGTACCTTATAAATGTGAATTTTATTTATATTTTGAGAGAATCTAATTAAAAAATATTTAGATTATATATAACATGCCGAACTAATTTTATTTATATTATTTTTTGAAATAAAAATAATTTATATTTAGATTAACGCATTCTCCGTACACGGGACGTGCCCTACACTAGTATATCTTAAATTACAAGTGGACTACACTTATTTTATTTTTCTTTGCTTCTCCAAATTAAATTTAAACCATCAAACCCTTAAATAACCACAGCCACAACACATTGCTTTAATTTTGTAGGTCAACCACTTTCTTAATCCATTGATCACGTAAACATGCACTTGACTTGATTTTTTTTTTTTATTATTATTTCGACCAAAAAAAATTATATATTTTTATATCAAATTTATTCACTTTTACACGCATTACTAAACTAGACTATTTGCACCACAGGTCCACAGGGTAGATTATACAAAATCTTCTAATTGGTATAGTATGTGATAGTATAATGTTTTTTTTAACCTTCTAGTTTATGGGTGGTTTGGTTTGTATAAACCTATCCTAAACACTACTTCCTCCGATAGTAAATATAAGTGATTTGATTTTTTAGTACTTAAGGAACAAAAAGCTATTAAAAATATAAAAAAAATATTACTTTTTTCTTAATTTTTCTATCATAAGTATTTAATTATAAAAAAATTAACTAAAATTTAAATATTTTACATTGTTTTTAACTTTTTAAAATGCATGTGTAGGGTTGTTATAAGCTGAATAGCTCGAGCTCGGCTCGATAAAAGTCCGGTTCGAGCTCGTTTATTTTCTAAACAAGTCGAGTATGAACACATTTTAAGCTAGATTTAAAGCTTGACTCGCTTGATTTAAGCTCGAATAACTTGAATTTTGCGAAATTTCCAAAATTTCCTTTAAGTTACTATGTTTTTAGCAAATATGGATGTTGAATGCTCGAAAAAAGCTCGTTCATTTTCTAAACGAGCCCGTTCATTTTGAAAACGAGCCGAGTATGAGCACATTTTTAAACTCGAGTCCATATTTGGGATCGGTTCGAACTCGAATCATTTCTAAACAAGCCGAATATGAACCACCAATACTCTGTTTAACAGGCCTAAAAATGTATCTCAAAAAGTCAACTTTTTATATTTTCGATCGGAATCAGTAATTAACATAAAATATACATGTATCCTTTGATAAAATTAAAGAGGTTATTGTTTTTCAAATATTCAAATTAAGATCGATCAAGTGGATATGTGGATCGGTCCTTGGTTTCTAATTTGTTGTACTAACTTTGTGAATCTCCTAAACAAATATATTATCCTTTGTTCGGATACATGTGTTTACAAAACTTTACTGGTTTTGACATTGGGCCTTTTATTTTGTAAAACATTACTTAGCAATGTTTGGGCTTTCAGATTTGGGCTTATAAAAGGCCTTGTTTGTCTGTAAACACATACACAGAAAATCAATTGAATGAAACCAGATTTCCCTCCATCTTCTCTCGCTCAATCCTCTTCTTCCTCCAGCTGAAGCTCGTTTCACAAATTCTCAGATCTACATCATTTTTCGTTTCCAACATGGTATCAGAGCAGATCTAGTGATTTTGGTGTGAGTTTGTACTTCGATTTAGCTGTTCTCGCTTGATTTCATCCAAATCACCAGAAACTGCCATGGCAGAAGATCAGACGAAGGTTGAGGAACAGATCAAATTGGATCCGAATGATCCATATTTCTATCATCCGAGTGATCATCCCGGCCTCATACTCGTTACACCTGCCTTCAATGGAAAAGGCTTTGGAGAATGGCGCCGATCGGTTCGGATGGCTTTGTCAGCGAAAAACAAAGTCGGCTTCATCAATGGAACGATCGTGAAGCCAGCAGCGGATTCTCTGAAGTTCAGGTTGTGGGAGAGGTGCAACGACATGGTTTTCTCTTGGATTACCAATAGTCTGAGCCCGGAGATAAAGCGAAGCGTGATCTATAATGATACGGCTCAAGCGGTTTGGCGCCAACTGGATTCGCGTTTCAACAAAGTTGGAGGCACTCAGATGCACTCAATCCTGCAAGAGCTAGCCACCACGGTGCAAGGTACCAGTTCATTCTCAGATTATTTCACTAAGGTGAAGATACTATGGGACGAATTAGATAGTATGAAGAACCTAGCACCGTGCTCTTGTGAAGGATGTAGCTGCAATTATGGTGCCAATTTCTCTAAGTATGAGGAGAATCAAAGGATTATACGCCTCATGATAGGGCTAAATCAGAGCTATACCACAGTACGAGGTTCCATTCTGATGATGGAGCCATTACCGGACATAGATCGAATCTATTTTTTGCTTTCTCAGGAAGAGAATCAAAGAGAAAGCAAAAGTGCAGGTGGATCCAGTCACAGCGATGGAGTTTCAATGCTCGCAAAAACCTCCAACTCTGGATCCAAGGGATTTGGACCTGGATCTGGTGGATCTGGATCAGGATCAAACAATCAGATGACTGGGACCACTGGAAGAGGCAATACAGAGAAGGAGAAAGGAAAATTTGAGCGCAAACCTTTGTTCTGCACAAATTGTAAGAAAACAAATCACACAATTGATAGGTGTTTTTTCATCATTGGATTTCCACCTGGTTACACAGAGAACAGGGACGCTGGGGAGAGGAAAGAAGCTAGTGATCGGAAATTTGCTGGCAGTGTGAATCAGGTTCAGAAAAATGGCTTTACTAGTGAACAGATTGCGCATCTGGTGTCCTTGCTGCAGTCCAGTGGAGCACCTTCACGGAGCAAGGAACCAAGTGCAGATGATTTTGCTGGTTTTTCAGGTACTACACTTTCCCAACAGGTTCTCGATGGAAGAACCTGGATTGTCGACAGTGGAGCTAGTGGACACATGTGTGGTGATGTTGATCTGTTTACATCATCATACAAGTTGGCCAAGCCCTTCACTGTTACATTGCCGACTAGTGAATCCACTCACATTACTAGTGCAGGCACAGTGGAGGTTGTGCATGGGTTGACATTGCACAACACTTTGCTTGTACCTGAGTTCAAGTGCAATTTGATTTCAGTGGGAAAACTGATCAGGGATCTTCAATGCTATGTTTTATTCACTGCAAAGGGTTGTTACTTGCAGGCTCTTTCTATGAGTAAGCCTTTGAAGATTGGAGAAATGGTCAAGGATCTCTTTCTGCTTGGGCACAAGGACACAGGTCAACTTGCTGCTCATTCTCACAGTAGCCAGAATAAGGTGCCAAGATTGGTGGATTCCTCTACTTGGCATAAGAGGTTGGGACACTTACCTCTCAAAAGACTTCATAGTTTGAACTCAATTCATATTTCAGACAGTTGTAATGCAAGTTTGAATTCTTGTTCTGTGTGTGCTCGTTCTAGACAAGCCAGATTACCTTTCACTTTGAGTGCTATCAAAACATCCTTCCCTTTTGAGTTACTGCACATAGATGTCTGGGGACCCTATAGGGTTCCCACACATGATAATTTTCGATATTTTCTGACTATGGTAGATGACTACACTCGAACCACCTGGGTCCAGTTGCTACCAAATAAAGCAGTGGCTTTCACTGCTGTGAAGCAATTCTTTGCCTTGGTTGAGAGACAGTTTGGGAGACAAGTGGTTGGGATCAGGACTGACAATGCCATGGAGTTGGGTGGCAGTGTTGAGCTCTCTCAGTACCTTCTAGATCATGGCATTGCTCGGCAAACTTCATGTGCTGCCACTCCACAGCAGAATGGAGTGGTGGAGCGCAAGCATCGCCACATTTTGGAAGTTGCCAGGAGCCTTATGTTTGAGTCAGGCTTACCTAAGAGATTTTGGGGAGATAGTGTGGTCATGGCAGTGCACATCATCAATAGACTCCCCAGTAGATTGCTCCATATGAAATCTCCATATGAAAGATTATATGGTAAGCCTCCTTCCTTTGATTACTTTAGATGCTTTGGTTGCTTATGCTATGCATCTACCTTGGCACATGGGAGAGACAAATTTGCTGGTCGTGCATTTCCTTGTGTTTTGCTTGGATATCCTCCTAATAAAAAGGGATATAAGCTCTTCAACTTAGAAACCAAATCTGTTCTTTTGTCCAGGGATGTTGTGTTTCATGAACACATCTTTCCATACATTTCCAGTCCCACCACAGATCATGATCATCCCAATTTTTCATTTCCCCTTCAAACTTCTGACCAATTTGCTTATGCAGATGACAGCCCTGCTCCAAATTCTTATGCTCCATCCCCTTCAGCCAACACCCAAACAGATTTTCAACCAGACAATACCCAAACAGATCTTCAACCATCCCCTTCCCCATCCTCCACACAGCCTACCATTTCTCATATCATTCCTAGAAGATCCACTCGAGAGCATCACCCTCCTGCCCACTTGTCAGATTATGTGTGTTCCATGTGCAGTCATGTTGAATTCTGCTTTCATACTCTCACTTCCAATTGCCATTTTCCTTCTGGCATTGTTCCTGCCATCACTAGGCCTGAGCATGAGCCTCTCACCTTCAAAGAAGCCTGTGAGTTTGAGGTTTGGCAGAGTGCCATGAAGGATGAATTCAAGGCTCTTGATGCTAATAAGACCTGGGATGTAGTTGAGATTCCTAAAGGCAAGCGTGCAATTGGATGCAAGTGGGTGTTTAAGGTGAAAAGGAAGGTTGATGGTTCCATTGAGAGATACAAAGCTCGCTTGGTGGTGAAAGGTTTTACACAAAAGGAGGGTATAGATTATAATGAGACCTTTTCTCCAGTCGTCAAGATGACTACTGTTAGAGCCTTGGTGACAGTTGCTTTGCAAAGGGATTGGACAGTCATGCAGATGGACGTTAACAATGCGTTTTTACATGGCCATTTGGATGAGGAAGTGTACATGAAGGTCCCACCTGGTCTGGTTGTTGATGGTGCAAATAAGGTCTGTCGACTGAGGAAATCTCTCTATGGCTTGAAACAAGCCTCGAGGCAATGGTATGCTAGGTTGTCTGCAGCTTTGAGAAGGCGAGGGTACACTCAATCTGCAAGTGATTACTCACTTTTCTTTCGCAAAAACTGTGACAAGGTTTGTTTTGTGGTTGTGTATGTCGATGACATTCTAGTCACTGGTAGTGATTCTTCTGAAATGCTTAGCCTCAAAGCATTTCTGGATGCTCAATTTCGAATTAAAGACCTGGGCAGTCTAAGCTTCTTCCTTGGAATTGAGTTTGTTAGAGTTCCTGATGGGATACTGATGAGCCAGCAGAGGTTCATCAATGAGCTGCTAGATGATTTTTCTTGTCCAAATTCTCCTGTTGTGAGCCCTTTGGAACCTCATCTTCAACTCACCCCTGCCGATGGTGACTTGCTAGAGGATCCCACTGCTTATCGACGTCTAGTGGGAAAGCTTAACTTCCTTGTTCATACCCGCCCGGATCTGGCTTTTACCGTTCAGTTTCTTAGCCAGTTCCTTCAAGCTCCCCGCACAGCTCACATGGATGCTGCATTTCATGTATTGAGATATCTCAAAGGGACTGCAACCAAGGGCCTTCTTCTCACCAAAAGCTCAAACCTTACACTCCGCGCATATTGTGATGCTGATTGGGCCAGTTGCCCCTTCTCCAGAAGATCCATTAGTGGTTTTGTGATCTTCCTTGGCCCTTGCTTGCTATCCTGGAAATCCAAGAAGCAACAAAGCGTTTCCCTCTCGTCAGCTGAAGCTGAATACAGGTCTCTTCGACGAGTTTGTACAGAAATAGCATGGTTAACACGACTCCTATATGAGCTTGATGTTCAGGGAGTGACACCTGTGCCAGTTCGTTGTGATAATATGGCTGCCATCTATATTGCCAAGAACCCAGTTTATCATGAACGCACTAAACACATAGAACTGGATTGCCACTATGCCCGGGAAAAGCTTATGGAAGGCTTGATTTCTCTTCATCACGTTGCTTCTCGCGATCAATTAGCTGATTTCTTGACAAAGAATGTTGCTGGCTGTCATCTTACTCCACTTTTGGGCAAGATTGGCGTTGTCTCAGCACCACCTCCATCTTGAGGGGGGGTGTTCGGATACATGTGTTTACAAAGCTTTACTGGTTTTGACATTTGGCCTTTTATTTTGTAAAACATTACTTAGCAATGTTTGGGCTTTCAGATTTGGGCTTATAAAAGGCCTTGTTTGTCTGTAAACACATACACAGAAAATCAATTGAATGAAACCAGATTTCCCTCCATCTTCTCTCGCTCAATCCTCTTCTTCCTCCAGCTGAAGCTCGTTTCACAAATTCTCAGATCTACATCATTTTTCGTTTCCAACATCCTTCACATATGGTTTGAATCTGAAAATGACATCTATATATCATTTAAAATAGAGACTTTTAATTTCCCATATTAGCTAAACAAAAAGTGGTCAATAGTACACACACAAGAACAGTTCTTCATCTCTTCAAAAATAAATTGTCTATCGATTCCATTAGATTAGAGTTTATCTCTTTAACAAGGTATATATTAATCAAAATAATCCATACTTCATATATATTTGATTATGTCGTCTTTGACCAAGTTTAAATTGTTTGTTTAATTGGTTTACTGATTGTATACTAGTTTGTGTGTTTGAAAAAATTAACTTGGCTCGGCGAATTTGAGGGTTTCTAACGTTTCCAATTTTAAACATTTTCTTGATAGCAACATTGTAATATTTAGGCATTTTGTGGGCTTGTTGATGTGCATAGCCAATGCAAATGATCAACAATTGACCTTTTTGTGGATTTGGCGGATGGCAACTGAGTGACCTGGTCAAGTTTTGACAAGGTCAATTCGAGTTCGAATCAATATAGAGTTAGGTCATTATTGGCTTAAGTCGAGTTTGGGTTATTATTGGGTCGATTTTGATTTGCATCAGTGTCGAATTGAGTCATTTCGAGTTAGGGTTATTATCGGAGCGGGTTTGGTTATTGTTCAGTGAATTTTAAAAAGTTAAGTCAAACTTGTGCAAAAAAAAATTTTCAATTTTTGCTTCATAGTCAAGTTGTTTTGGATATTTGCACCAATTCATCACGAATTTTCAAATCTAATAGTTTTTGGACATACAAATGTTTGAACCGTAATTTTAACAACCCTACAATCACATCCAAAAAAAAAAAAGGCATTGAATTAATTAGAACATGTCAAACAATTTTAATCAAATTTGAAGGATTCATTTAGCAATCTAAGGAGAGCTAATAAGGAGGTTATAACTTATAATGTTAAAAAAAAAATCCCCTTCAAAGGTACATTATTATTCTATATCAAATTACATTTGATCATCTTATACATTATTCTAGTTAACCAAAAATACAAAATAAACAAAAAATACAAAGAATATTGTACTAAAACTGTTGGTTGAAATAATTTAACTACTATATTTATCTACCATATATTTCTCTATTCCTCAACATAGTTGAGGGTCAGTTCTTGGAAAAAGGAGTATAAATAGATTCCTATATAAATCATCAGCTTCATATATATCACTGCTCAATTGGGGTGTCACTGCTCAAGAAAAGGCAGTCCCTTGCTGACCTGAAGCTGGCCTGTATCGACACCGCGGAAAAGCCCTTATATTTGCCTTCCATTTGCGCCGAGCAAATCTTGGCGAGGTGCCTGAGGAGCTCGTGTTTCTGAACGAAGGCTTGAGCTGCATACTCTTCAAACCGCATCCAATGCAGTTTGCCGAATAGAGTGTGTTCAATCAGAGGAAAGCACTACCAGAAATTTATACTTTGATTCATTTACATCAAACTCCAGTCATGAATTACATGATATCAGTTAAATTCATCAATGAAATGGGGATTTACCTTGGCTGCAAGTATCTCAGATTCCTGAATCTGGATGTCAAAGGATGAAGCTTCCAATAAGCATACAAAGTATAAATCGGACTTCTGGAAAAATGCGTTGTGGCTTTGTCTGTCAGGTAATGTAAGAAAAAACCCATGAATGCCTCAAATGAACAATAATCAGAAATTGACGAGATACAAGCAGCTTCATGGCAAATTAGCTAGACGGATAAGGTACTTCAACTCATTCTCATTCCACAACAAGTAACCAGATTATAAAGAACAAGCTGCAGCCTGCAGGAGGATCAATCCAAAATGGTCTAGGAAATAAATTGGGAGACACTTTTCAAAACGTGCTTTGTAAAATGGTGGAATATAAATAGCAAAGTTTTTACCAAGGAAAAATATGTTTCTTTGTCGGAATATATCCCACAAGATCCACCACACCAAGCTAGAAGCATCGCTACTACCCGGTGATGGTTCAAGGACAATGGAGGCAAGATAACTAGATAGGCCATCAGCAAGATAGAAGCAGTTGCCAGTTGGGGATAATCAGTGCAGCCCGAGAGACCAGACAATCTGGTGTTTGTATTTCATACAAATTTTCCAAACGAAATTGTTTTGGGTCAGAGGTTTATTTACCTGAAGGTCAGAACTTCCACAAATTTGGTATCAATCTGCAGAAATAGCAACACAGAATTAAAACATACAAGTCATCAATAGCACAAAAGGTAAGACTAACTAAACATACTTAGAAACGGCTTCACTTACTCCTGTTTCTTCTTTGACCTCTCTAACAGCTGCCATACCAATATCTTCTCCCTGAAAATAACATATTCAGTACATAAACTAAAAGGCAGATCTACCAACTCGAAGTAGAAATAAATGGACAAACCTCATTGGCAACTCCGGTGGGGAACTTCCAAACACCCAATTTTCTCAACATGCCATTCTTCTCTTGGACAACCAAAACCTACAGAATCAACAACTTAGTAATGTATGTACTATGTACAGCCAGAAAAGCCCGAGAAAAGGGTAAAAAAAAGATCAGGCATAAGATTTATTTATCTCAAATAGTAGATTACAGGAATTCACAAACAGAAATCCTATGACTGACAATTAGTAAACAAAGCACAAACAGTTTATTAGTCCATTACTCCATTTCACTATCACTAATGAAGAGTCATTTTGGCACTCCTCTTCTTTGGATCCAAGATACTAATGATAATTTAATTAAGAGAAGATACCATCACTTAACAAAGAGAAGTTAATGGAAAATGTTGAGAGATACCACTTGGATTTTAAGAAAACCAGTGGCATGAAATGGACTTGACGAAAGCTGCGGGACACCAACTGAAATTTCCCAACATCATGGGTTCAAAGAGAGTTCCCAATTCTGATCTTAATACATGAGCACTAAAACCCTAACAAGTGAATTTTCAGAAGTAATACGATAAGCTATGCATTTACATGATATTGCATTGTTTCTTATCTGCAATGTGTACACCTAAGCATCAAAGAATTTATAAACATATAAAGAATCCAAAGCATAAACCATAGGCGATGATGAGCTGTAAGAAAATCCTACCTCCTTCTTTTCATTGATCACAAAAGCACCAACGCCAACACGATGAGAGGCATTGGGAGGCAATGGATTTTCAGTCTCAGGAAGCCAACGCGCAAGCATCAAGTAATTTTGCTCCGCGTGATGGTAATAAAACCCTTCCTAAAAAGCAAAAAACATTAGATAGAGAAACAACAAGATGGAAGCTCAATCTAACACTACAGAAAACAATTGATAACTAAATGAGGAGAAATAGCTACAGCACTTACTTTGACAGCTGCATCAATTAAATTAGCAAGCTCAATGGGCAATTTCAGCCACACCCCCTTCTTACCCTAGAAAAAAACACACAAATTTTATAACTTTTCAGTTTTGTAAATGAAAATTGTAAAATAAACAAGGAAACATTACACAAAACTACATTTTCGATAGATCACTGTGCTCCAAAACCACCATTCATAAGCAACATTGCATTTAACAGCCAACTACCAAACTTTATTAACAATGCAACCAACCTATTTCCTAAAATGGCCATGAATGTTGAATTGTAACAATTTACATACTGTAATACATAATTGGGTGGAAGAGATTACCGATTGGGTCCAGTGGGAAATGGAAGACTTAAGCAAGGAAGAGAAAGCCTGAGGTTCGATTGGGCGGCGCATCTCCACAATGACGCCGTCGTGTTCATCTTCGGTGGCCGGAAGCAATTGGGATTCCGAATGTGGCTCCTTTGAATTGAGATCGGGAAAGGGTGAAGCTGAAGAAGACAAAGCCATGGCGGTGCCACCACGTTTAGGCATTAAACCTACCAAACTCCTCAACGGCAACCCTAAAACACGAATCAGAAAACACCCCAAATCGATAATCAATGCGCCGAAAACGGAATTGAAAATGTGAGGGGTAGAAAGATTAGAGCACCTCTGGAATTGGGAGTCGGGTTGATTGGGAGTCTGAAGAAACGCTTGCTGCAGACGTTGTATATCAGCGAAGGGGAAATGGGGCGACGTTGTTTCGTGAGAGTGGCGGTAACAGCAGCTGAAAGAATCGAACTTGATGATCGAATCATCTCGTTTTTGCGAATTCGAATGTGGAATTTTAGGGATTAGAAGATTTGGGTTTTGAATATGGAGTGTGGTGTGGCCATTGGGGGTTGCAACTGTGTGATTTTATAGAGAAGAAGGGGGTCGAAAACGTGCAATCGAGTTCTCGATTTCGTAATATGTGGGGCGTTATTGCTGCTTTTTAGGGTCTGGGATTGAATTGAATTGCGCCGAATTTCTGCTGGGAGAAAGGTTTTAGGCTTTTAGCGCGTATAGATGGGCCAGTTGGTCATGCCATGGGGAAATGGCGGTAAAACTCCGGTGGTTGATCGGAGACTGATTCATGCCGTGGTTCCTGGTTACTGCTCGAAGAAGACGAGTTCCGGAATTCAGGAGTTGTCCCTCTCCCTCCCACTCAGAATTGCCCACTTATTTTTATTTCTTTTATTACCCATTCTTTTATTGTTTATATAAATATAAAATGCATAATAAATCCTTTTATTTATATATAAATAAATGATAAAAATTGACGGTTTTTATTTGGGTGAATTACATTTTTGGTCCCTAACCTTTACCACTTGTTTCACTTTAGTCCCTAACCTTTGAAACGTTTCAAAATAGTCCTTGACCTTTCTATTTCGTTTCATTTTAGTCCCTAACCTTTCAAAGGTTGTAAAATAGTCCCTAACCTTACATTTTTTATTCGTTTTAGTCCTTGATATTAAAACATTATTTGAAATAATTATAAAAAAAACCACCCTAAAGTTATCATAATTTAAATAAAATCATTCATACAAAGAAAAATTATAAAAAATCATCTAACTCTATAATTTTAATTTTGAAAAATACTCGAACTATTTTACTATTTATCATAAGAGCATATTATATAAAAATTATTCATAATTTTTTTTTCCACAAAACCTCTCATACAATTTATAGATCTTGTGATTAATTTGAGAGATGGTGGGATATGTTTTTTTTTCTTATTTACTAATATATAGATCCAATATATGTGTATTAATCCATTAAAATAATGAATTTGAATAATAAAAGAGATCTTTTTTTTAAAAAAAATCATAAAGTTGGATATTTGTTTTATAATTATTCTTTATATGGGTAATTTACTCATTTATATACATTATGATAACTTTAGGGTAATTTTTATAATTATTTCAAATAATGTTTTAATATCAGGGACTAAAACGAATAAAAAATGTAAAGTTAAGGACTATTTTACAACCTTTGAAAGGTTAGGGACTAAAATAAAACGAAATAGAAAGGTTTAGGACTATTTTGAAACGTTTCAAAGGTTGAGGACTAAAGTGAAACAGGTTATAAAGGTTAGGGACCAAAAATGTAATTCACCCTTTTTATTTATATATATAAATAAAACAATAAAAACACGTCTGAAATGGCTTATTTAAAATCTTGCATGGGCTCGAAACACCGTTCGAAAGAGCTTGGATTAAATCACGTTTGGGCTTGACCGGTCCTTCGCGATTTGCTTTGCTCGGGTGGCGTGCGTCTCTGCTTTGGTGCGGCTGAGGGTTCTTCTTCTATGTTGGGGTTCTAGCAATCGGAGTCGGATCTGACTGGGATCGAGGTAGTGTGTACGGGGCGACTCCGTGTACAGGAAGGAGCTTCCTGGAGGATCATCTTCACTACCCACAGGGATTCCTGATGTATCGTCAGACAGCGGTGCTTGGCTTTCGTCTGTAGTCTACGTCCCCTTCGTGTTAGATTTAGTTTTCCTTGGCTCGTTTTCTGGTAGGGTGCGTTTCCACTTGTTGTATTGATCCGCTTTTTATTTTCGGTTTCGTTTGTATGTATCGACGGGTTTCCGTCTGCCGACTTGTCGGCCATCGAGATTCAGGTACATCTGATCTCGAATTATTTCCTAATAAAAAAAGATGATAATTTTTGCACCCATAAAATTTAGTATATACACCATACATAAAGTACCATGCGCTTGTGACTCAAGAGGGACAGGGTCTATTTTAAAAAAAAAACAGAGAGATATGTGGCGTATATAGTAAAATTTTGGGTGTAAATAACACTGGCTTAATAGAAACGGTTTTTCTCGGACACGTGACCTGACCAGCAAAAGTCACACGCTAGGTAAATCGGTTAGTGTCGACCAGCTAGATTCAATGGGTAAGAAACAAGTTAGAAATTTGCTAAATAATCCATTGCCTTGGTTTAAGCTATAGTTTGGAAAAATCTATAGCTTAAACAATTTTTTTATTATTATTATTAGGTAAAAATTCGAAGGTCAGACAGACCTGACTCATCGAGAGGCCAACCGAAGTCGGCAGACGGCGAACCGTCTAAGGAAAATATATCCTAAATTTTCAAATGTAATAAAAATATTCCGACCTTTGAGAGCAGTGATAATATATTACCACGGGGTTTTTCACGGGTCAAAAATACTGATAAGGGCAGCCTGCGTGAATTTTTTTTGACAAGAGTTTTCTTGGACGATTTCCTTAGGTAAAAAAATAAAGAGTTGGACCGGGTTCATATCCAATGTCTTTTCCTCCCTCTTATCTTCTTCCGTGGTCACTTCTTGAATTTGTGTAGATTCAAGGAGATTGATCGAGATTCGAGGAGGACCAGTTTCTTGACTAGGTTTAAGGTTGATTTTTTCATCATTAAAATTGAAAATCAGATGCTGGGTATGAAACCGGTCCAACTCTTTATTTTTTTCTTAAAGAAACTGTTCAATAAAACTCAATTTTAGTGCTAATTTTTAAAAAGACTTCCATTTAGGTTGTCTTGTAAAAAAAAATTCAATGTAGTCTGTATTGTCATCATTTTTGAACCGTGAGCAAACCCATGGTAATATATTACCATTACCCTCAAAGATCGGGATATTTTTATTACATTTGAAAGTTTATGATATATTTTCACCATATCCCCAAAGGTGAGGTATTTTAATTAGTTTTCCCATTTAGTTGCACTAGTAATTTTTTTTTAGAACGGTTGCACTAGTAATTTTTCAATGGAATAAGTTACTCAAATTACATATAATAGTTATTTAGTTGTATTAAATTAATTATAATAGGTAATTACTCCATCCGATCAGAAATATTAGACGTTTGAGAGGGGAAATCACACTATGTTTTCAAGGTAATTTGAACTTCAAACCTCTTGGTATGAAATGTAGTTCTACAATCACTACACCGATTTGTTATTATTTTTATTACTCCGTAATTAATTGTATTAATTATTTACTTGTAGTGAGTAGGTATTCAGGTCCAATAAATTATGAAAAAAATCACACTAACCTACTATAGTAGAATGCAACAAAATAACTACCTAACTATAATCAAATACGATGGATGAAGACATTAAGAGGAGTTTGAATGAGATCTCATATCATATCGATATATAATTATTTTATTAAGTTGAAAATACATTTGTACAATTAACTTTGTGTGTGTTTGGATTTCATAATCTATTAATTATAATATAATTATTTTATTTCATTTTATGTGCTTATTTTACTATTTTACTACTCCCTTGAGTCTCTTCTGACTTTTGTGCACGTAGTTTAAAGAGCTAAAAATTATATAAAATGTTAATATTTTTAATTAAAGTTTTTTACATTATAATACATATTATTAATAAGTATTACTATAATGTAAAAATTAATTAAAATAATTAATATTTTATACTCCCTTTGTTTAAAAATATAGGTCTTTTTAGACTTGGAATTTTGTTTAGAAACATAAGTCCTTTAAGGTTTTCGAGGCATTGGGATAAGAGAAAATTAACTTTTTGAGTTCTTTTGTGAAATGTTATTGGTTGATAATGGTAGTGGATAATTAATGAGGAGTATAAAAGTAATATTTTTAGACTTTTCTTAATATGTGTGAAAAAGTCTAAAATGACTTATAATTTTGAACAGAGGGAGTATATTTTATAGCTCCTTAAACTATGTATATAAAAGTCAAACACTTTATATTTCCAATCGAAGTGAGGGAGTATATTATAAATTGAAGTAAAATATTTGTATTATAATGCATCATGAAATCCACACACATTACCATTTATGTGAAGTTTTGAGTGCAGATTATTCAGTCAGTACTCACAGTATCTTCCATTTCGAGTTTTAACCCCCAAAAAATCAACCTTTCACAGTGTTCGCCGGTGACTCTCACTTTCTCACTCCGATCTCTAATTCCGTTCTCTGGCGACCATGTTTTCCGACGGCCGGCCACTTGGCCTATCCGCCGCGGAATCCTTCCCCGAAGACCCCCCTCCATTTCCCGAAACCGCTGATTTCTTCTACGACCATCTGATTCCTCCGCCGGTAATCAGTCATCCTCCTCATTTTCCGCCTCAGAAGCTCCAACCGATCAGATCTCTTACTCAGGACCGTTCCCAATCAGTCGGCGCTTGCACTCATATCGTCAATGGCGGTACCTCTCCGGCATTAGGGTTTATGTCCGAGTCTCAGCTGTCATTTCCCGACTTCCAATTCCATTCTCCTTTTCCCGAGACAGGTGGCGCCGATGACATTTTGGCGGCGTTGCGTCAAGTTAAGCCCACGGAAGGTTTCGATTTTGTTATGTCAGAGTTAAAGAAACAGATTCCTCCACTGGATTCTACCAGGTTCGATCATCGATTTTTTTTTCCCTTTTCGGTTTTGGGGGTTTTGTTCTACCTTGCCTCCTCCTTTCAATATCTGCAAATGTATGTATTCCTGATTGAGATTTTACTCTTGCTGTTTTTGAATTCAGTCGAACGAGTGATATGGAATTTCCATTGCTCCCATTGCTAGTTTGGTAATTAGGTCAAGGTTGATAGTTTCTGCTTCTTTCTATTGTCAAAAGCCCCAAATTGAACATGACAGTGTAAAGTGTTCTGTTACAATAAACCTTTGGCAAAATGCATCCGAGCTTCTAGGGTTTACCCCCCATTTTCCCTGTTTGCACTGTTGAAGTTGAATTTATGCTTGGCTGGTAAATTAGTTGCTGGTGCAATTGGTTTGACATGTTTGTTTCTATTGGTGATTACTCGCAGTTCATCATCGGAGGATAGTGAGGATTCTCGTAATCCAGCTGATGGAATAACACAAACTGATGCTAAGAAGAGTCACAGCAAAAAGAGGAAACGACTGGAGTCGTTTTTGGAAAATCTGATGATGCAAGTGATGAATAAGCAAGAGCAGATGCACAAGCAATTGATCGAGGTGATGGAGAAAAGGGAGGCAGAGCGAATTCTCAGAGAAGAAACTTGGAGGAGGCAGGAGATTGAGCTTGCGAACAAGGAGGAAGCCATGAGAGCCCAGGAGGCGTCTCGTAGTCTAGCTCTTATATCTTTCATTCAGAATGCAATGGGTGGTCATGACGTCCAACTCCCCCAGCAACAGCTGCAATCTTCTACGTCCGAGGACGATGATGGTGAAATTCAAAGTCAGAGCAGCAACCCAAGCAACAAGAGATGGCCAAAATCTGAAGTTCAAGCACTCATTGCTCTTCGCTGCGCTTTTGATGACAGGTTCCGCCATGTAGGTCCCAAGATTTCACTATGGGAAGAAATTTCGGCTGGTTTGGCTAAGATGGGATATTGTAGGAGTGCAAGAAAGTGCAAGGAAAAATGGGTAAATATCAACAAGTACTTCAAATCAGCTACTGGAAACGAGAAGACGCATCCTCAGAATGCCAAGAGCTGCCCTTATTTTCAAGAGCTAGAGATCCTGTATAAGAATGGGTTCATTAACTAGGATATAAACTGGGTTCCTATGCCAAGGGTAGTAGTTAGGGAACTGCAAACTTACTTCATTCACTCTTTTCCTTCCAATGGTGTTTGCAGAAGGTAATGAAAGCAATTGCAGCTTACAAGTGGTGCCTTTTCAGCAGGTATAAAAACTCGAATCTTCCTTTTAGGATTCGTCTTCCATTTCTCAGTGAGTTGGAATTGAAGTTGCATTGTAATTTTTATGTCTGTATTTATCCTTTGATGGAAACTTATTGGACAACTTAAGACTGAATCCTACAATTGGTTTCCATCAGATTAGGGCAGCGAAGCTAATTTTATTGAACCTAATTCATCTACTATTAGAAGGAATTATTTTTGTCTCACCATAGTTTATTTCAATGTTTGCAATATAAGTGTCCTGCATTATGTCATATCCAGTGCTGCACTCAGCACTGCGGAATTTATTCCTTTTGCTGAATAGCGAACTCAGTGCCTGTAGTTGAAGATTCTATGAGTTGAAGTTCTGAAGCCTCTTTATATTGATAGCTTTGTGAAATCTACAACTTTGAATCTGTCAATTCAATTGACAGATTCAATTGATTGAAAAGCTTTGTTATTTGGAGATGGATGGAGCATTCAGCAGATCATAGTACTCGGGTACTTCAACATTTTTGGGACTTTAGCTGATGTATCTTTTTAGTGATGAAGGTTTGCGTATAACATTTTTGAAGTGTATATATATTATACAGTGCTGAAGGTTGCTGTCATTACTGAAGGTTGCTGTCAGTTCTGAAGATAGCTTTATGAAAACCATTTTTATTTAGCCAAGTATTATTTTTTACCTACTTCTAGCATGGTTGCTCATATGGGCAATTGTTGTATTAACCTTTGAGTTCTGTTGGATGTGCTTGGTATGTCTAGATGAAAAACAGGATGAAGGCGAATGAAACAGATTAAGAGATAGTCATCCCACCCATCCGATTCACTTGCAGTTAAAAAAAATTTGATCGTATGTGGTTGATAGGTTTGATGCGTAACGGGTGAATTGGGTGGGGTGGATGAAAACTCTAGCGAATGCAAGATAATCACTTCTGGCTAACAAGTGGATTGAATGCGGTTTGACAGGTAACGGTTGGATTGGGTGGAATGGATGAAAACTCGAGCGAATGCAAGGTATCCACTTGTGACTAACAAGTGGATTGAATACAGTTGACAGGTTTTAATGGGTAATGGGTGATCGGATGAGATGGACGAAAACGCAAAGATCAGATAGATGGTGAAGTGGGATCCTCCTAACCCATTTTCATTGAACCCAAACTTGAAGTTATTTCAGACTTGAATTGAATATCCTTCATTTAAAATTCAGCATTTTTTTCAGTTAGGTTTATACCCATTTGGTCATTTTTTGACCAACACACCTACATGGAGAATTGCTTACTCCTTATTTTATGGCAGCTACAAGTCACAAGATGCATTGTATGTGCATATGCTTTCAACTTCCCAATGAAAACACATTAATTTGAAAGGGAAACTGAAGAAGGAGCTCTCAATGTGACAGTAAAAACAACTCTTTTATCAAGAGTGATTAACAAACAACATAGCTGACAAGCTGTCATTAAACCCATTAACCATCACCAATGAAATGTGAAGATTCAAGATTGAGACTTGAGAGAGGCAACCAATTAATGGGGCCCAACCCAACCCATGGACCCCACCACTGTGCAGGTCATGCCACGTGGACTCCACCTTTGCCCTTCAAGTTACCTGCATTTTTTCCTTCTTCTATCCCCTCTCTTCATTTTTGCCCTCCCCTTCACACTTCACATTTCACATCCTCTCTTCCTCTTCTTCTTCATCTCCTCCTTTCTGTAACTCTCTCACTCACACTCCATGGAACGTGGAGGCTTCCATGGCTACCACCACAAGCTCCCTCGGATGATCAGCTCTTCAGGTATATACCTTCATTTCATCTCACATTTATTTTCTCTCATGTATTATGTAAAAATTGGTGGGTGGATTTTAATTTTTTTTAAATGCTACAGTTGCATGCAAAAAATCTATTTAATTTCTAGGGTTTTTAGTGTATATAGGATGAAACAACAAAAAAAATTGAAAAATTCTAGATGTTATGCAAACCTTGTTAGACTTAGTTTTGCCTAGATTCGTCTATTGCAGGGTGCGCTTCACTTGTTGTATTGCATCTTTTCTGTTTTTGATTTATCGAGATAGGTATATTTGATATCAAATTCTAGTTAATAAAAAAAAACCTGAAAAACCCATCAAACCCACTTCAAGATAAAGCTTCAAAATGATATTGGGCTACATTTTTAGTCATCTTCTTCCTCACCCACATTCCCACTTCTATGAGTGTTGCCATGGAGGTTTTTTAGTTTTTTTTTTTTTAATACCAAAAGTTGAATTGATATATTTACATTATTTGTTGTATGTTTGTTGCAAAAGAAAGAGAAGTTAAAGAAAGAAAGCAAAAGAAAAAGAACAGAAGGAAGTGGCAATGAAGGAGGAGATGATGAAACTTGAAACCAAATTTTATTTGTTTGATGAAAGAAAGCAACGGCCACAAGGGTTTAGTAGCAAGTGTCATGCATGCACTTGTATGTTTTGAATTCCCACCCTTTCCAAATTTACCCTCCACGTGTCACCCTCTGCAGCCCCCTATGACCTAAGACACACTCCCACCTCTCACTACCCATTGTCATTGTGTTTAGGGGATGGGTTGGATAGTTTTCAATTATGGTGTTTGACCCCAATTTTAAAACCTTTTATGGTGTTTGACCCTAATTTCCAAAATATAAGTCATTTTAAACTTAAATTTTTGTTAAAAAATGTAAGTCTTTTTAAGTTTTTTAGACATTTTAGGTACGAGAATTGTTACTTTTTATTTTTTTTTTTCTTAAATTTTATTGGTTGATAAGAGTTGTGGATAATTAATGAAAGGTATAAAGGTAATAAGTTTAGGGCTGTAATTCGAGCCGAACGAGCTGAATATTACTCGTTCATATTCAGTTCATTTAGAATATGAACGACCTCGAGCCAAGCCTAAATTTTGACTCGAGCTTAAAAATGTGCTCATATTCGGCTCGTTTAGGAAATGAACGAGTTCGAGCCAAGTTTTTTTCGAACTTTAGGCAATTCTACTTGCTTATTATACAACAGAAAATTTTAGAAATTCCATAAAATTCGAGCTATTCGAGTTTAATTCGAACAAGTCGAATATTGTTGAAGAGAGGTAGTATATATGTAAATGTTCGTATGAATTTTAAATTTGAAAATTTTAAGGTTGTATGAAATCGGTTGATCGGATCGGATTTGGGATCAGTTCGATATTAATTTAACTAAATTTTAGTCTCAATTTTACATGTCGGATTTGGGTCAATTTGTGTTCATCAGTTCATGACATTTTTGGGTTTTTGGGTTAACTCAAATCGGGTCAATTCGATCTGTTAATTATTTTCCAAGTTGTGTCCATGTTTATGGATTGATTGGTTGCGTATTTGAATCTTGTGTCGATAGACTTGACCCACCAAGGGATTGCGGTGAGTGATCAAATGACGATGAATGGGAAACAGATGATGAGTCATGGAAGTAGCAATGGCAGGATAATGATCCCCCATGATCAGATTCAGAGCAATGGCAATGGCAAGAGCAATGCAGGAGGCGGGTCACCGGACCCGAACGAGTGCATCGTCCGGGAGCAGGACCGGTTCATGCCGATCGCGAACGTGATCAGGATCATGAGGAAGACCCTGCCGCCGCACGCCAAGATCTCCGACGACGCCAAGGAGACGATCCAGGAGTGCGTGTCGGAGTTCATCAGCTTCATCACCGGCGAGGCGAACGAGCGGTGCCAGCGCGAGCAGCGCAAGACCATCACCGCCGAGGACGTGCTGTGGGCGATGAGCAAGCTCGGCTTCGACGACTATGTCGACCCCCTCACGCTCTACCTCCACCGCTACCGCGAGCTCGAGGGCGACCGCGGCGCCATCCGCGGCAGCTGCGACTCCCTCGTCAAGAGGGCCTATGACTTCGCTCCCTCTCCCGTCGCAATGCAATACCCTCCGGTCTTCCACATGGCCCCCCACCATCCTTCGATGCCCGGGTACTATGGGCCGCCGCCTCCGCCGTGCAACGGCTGCGGTTCGGGGCAGCCGGGTTTCGAGCCATATGGGCAGCAGAACAAGGAGTGAAGGTGTGATGGGTCACCATTGGAATGTTGCTAACAATGGGTGTTTTTAGGCTATTTGTTTGTGTGTGTTTGTGGATTTTAGGATAAAGAAATGTGAGAAGTTGAGGGTTTAATTTGTAGTGTGGTTGTTTAGGGCATTGAACTAGAACAAGGCAATGGATTTGAGTTAGCATAATTTATTATCTTTTTTTCTTTTAATATTTTGTTATTCATTTTAAAATGTCTCAAGTGCTTTTGAATTTTGGTAATTGCATCCCTAGGATAGGCGGTAGGGGTGGGCACAAATCCCGCAAATTCCGATCCCGTCCCGGTCCCGTCCCGATCCCGATGGGATTTAGGGCAAAATAGTGAATCCCGTCCCGATCCCGTCCCGCAAAAATTATGCGGGACGAAACGCGGGACGATCCCGGTGGGATCCCGCAAATCCCGTCTCGTCCCGCATATTATAATAATAGTAATAATAATAATATTTTTTATAATAATAATAATAATAATATATTATAGAATAATAATAATATATTATTAGTGTTATTATTTTGAGCAAATATTATAATTATAATTATAATCATAATCTTCCATTTATAATAATAATAGGGGTGGGCACAAATCCCGCAAATCCCGATCCCGTTCCGGTCCCGTCCCGATCCCGGTGGGATTTAGGACAAAATAGCGAATCCCGTCCCGATCCCGTCCCGCAAAAATTATGCGGGACGAAACGCGGGACGATCCCGGTGGGATCCCGCAAATCCCGTCCCGTCCCGCATATAATAATAATAATAAAAATAATAATTTTTATAATAATAATAATATTATAATAATATAGAATAATAATAATATATTATTAGTATTATTATTTTGAGCA
The DNA here is from genome assembly GCA_963922045.1 of Persicaria maculosa. Classification (NCBI taxonomy): domain Eukaryota; kingdom Viridiplantae; phylum Streptophyta; class Magnoliopsida; order Caryophyllales; family Polygonaceae; genus Persicaria; species Persicaria maculosa. The sequence goes on along the minus strand of OY998256.1, from coordinate 75,495,199 downwards.
AATATTATAATTATAATTATAATCATAATCTTCCATTTATAATAATAATAATAATAATAATAGTTGTTTATAATAATATTATTATTATTATTTGAGAAAATATTATTTATAACTATAATACGTAGTAATAATTTTCAATTAATAATAATAATAATAATATTATAATATAATTTAATAATATTATTAATTTATAATAAAATTATTATTATTATTATTATATTATTATATCATATTATATTTTTTTCTTGTAAAGTATAATTATTTTATAATAATAACAATAAAAATAAGTAATATTATTATTATTATTTTAATTATAATGTGGGATTATTATTATTATTATTATTATTATTATTATTATTATTATTATTATTATTATTATTATTATTATTATTATTATTATTATTATTATTATTATTATTATTATACCCATTTAGAGCTACAAGAGGCAAATAGCTAAATACAGTATTCTTCCCAACTATCAATCGATAATGAGACAATATCTGGTGAATCTCGTCTCAATTCCTTTCCGTCCTGATCTAGTAAGATAATGTGGCCAAATATGTTGAACATTATAATTAATTATACAATCATTGTATAAATTAATAATAGTATTATAATATTCATATTAATAATAATATTATTACTATTATTATTATTGAATAATACAGTTGAGAAGAATACCGTATTCAACATATTATACAAAATAATGAATTATGAAAGCATTTTTCACTTTGCAAATTTATATAATATTTTATTATTTTTATATGCGGGACAAGGCTCGTCCCGTCCCGATCCCGTCCCGTCCAGACACCATCCCGTCCCGAAAAAAAAATGTCAATCCCGTCCCGATCCCGTCCCGTAAAAATTTCGCGGGACGAGTCCCGTCCCGGCTCAATCCCGTCCCGTCCCGTCCCGTGCCCACCCCTAAATAATAATAATATTTGTTTATAATAATAATATTATTATTATTTGAGCAAATATTATTTATAATTATAATAATAATTTTCAATTTATAATAATATTATTCTTATTATATAATATTATAATATAATTTAATAATAATATTACTTTATAATAAAATTATTATTATTATTATATTATATCATATTACATTTTTTTCTTGTAATGTATAATTATTTTATAATAATAACAATAAAAATAAGTAATAATATTATTATTATTTTTAATTATAACGTGGCATTATTATTATTATTATTATTATTATTATTATTATTATTATTATTATTATTATTATTATTATTATTATTATTATTATTATTATTATTATTATTATTATTATACCCATTTAGAGCTACAAGAGACAAATAGCTAAATACGGTATTCTTCCCAACTATCAATCGATAATGAGACAGTATCCGGTGAATCTCGTCTCAATCCCTTTCCGTCCCGATCTAGTAGGATAATGTAGCCAAATATGTTGAACATTATAATTAATTATACAATCATTGTATGAATTAATAATAGTATTACAATAATAATAATAATAATAATATTATTATTATTGAATAATATAGGAGAATACCGTATTCGACATATTATACAAATTAATGAATCATGAAAGCATTTTTCACTTTGCAAATTTATATAATATTTTATTATTTTTATTTGCGGGACAAGTCCCGTCCCGATCCCGTCCCGAAAAAAAAGTGTCAATCCCGTCCCGTAAAAATTTTGCGGGACGAGTCCCGTCCCGGCTCAATCCCGTCCCGTGCCCACCCCTAATAGGTGGTGTATGTAACAGTGTGTATAGGGGTGTTATTCGAGCTAAATGAGTTGAGTTTAAACCTGAATTTTGACTCGAACTAGAAAGTATGTTTATACTCGACTTATTTAGTAAAGTGAATGGGTTTAGAGGTATTTTAGTTGAATCCAAGATAGGCTTGAGCTATTTTATCTCGTGGAGCAACTATTTGTTTATGACGGATGATTACCTTCAAGAAATTTATAAATTCCACAATCTAAATATAGCTTAAAAAATCTGCTTGGTAATAAATTAAGTGAATTGACGGTGCTTGACTTTCGTCCGTAGTCTACGTCCCCTTCGTGTTAGATTTAGTTTTCCTTGGCTCGTTTTCTTGTAGGGTCCGTTCCATTTGTTGTATTGCTCCGCCTTTTGTTTTCTCTTTTGTTTATATGTATTGACGGGTTTCGGTCTGCCGACTTGTCGGCCATCGAGATTCAGGTATATCTGATCTCGAATTATTTCCTAATAAAAAAAAAATTAAGTGAATTGAGTTTTAGTCGAACTACTTGACTCATATAATGTGTTGTTATCCTCACACTCGGATATTTTAAGTGAGATCATTTTAAATATAGATTTTTTAGTGCTCAATTAGATCAACTTTAGGATCATGTTTGTAATATCGGTTTTCCTATCCTATGTTATAAGGGTATAGAATAAGACCCTAAATTGAAAAAGATAAAAAACCAAGCGACCTTAGGAATTTAATTTAAAAAAAACTAAACTAATTAAAACTTAAAAAACTTTTCAAATTAGTGCTATTATTCTAAAAAAAAACTAAACTAATTAAAACTTAAAAAACATTTTCAAATTAGTGCTATTATTCTATGCCCGGCATAGGATAGATTTTGTTATATTGATGATAGATATATTTGAATGCTCTTCAAGATGAAAAAACATATATATTGGTCCATGTTTTTGGAATCTAAATTGGACAAATTGAGTGACACCATCTTTAGGGTTAATATGCCAAGCAAGTGACTTTACCAGTAATGCATTACCAAAACCCAAACACCTGAATCAGCTTGAGAAGCTCTGCAGGTTACATCCTAATTCAAAATGTAAGAAATTGCCATGTTATTGTTAACAAAAGCATTCAACTTCACTTTGTGCATTAGTTTCGATATATGTCAGCATCGAAAGTAATGTACAATCCTAAAAGCAAGATGTTTCATCATGAGACTTGGAAGTAATGTATAATCCTAAAAGCAACATCGAAAATAATGTATAGTGACCACAAATCACAATACAATCCGTTGAGCTTCGGGAGCAAACGGACTTGCCACCAATCTACACAACAGGAAGGGTGCTGAAAAAGGCTCTTCGATGGCTGAGATTGCATTGCTTCTGATGATCTAAGATTGGAGTCGTAAACAAATTTCAGATGTGAGAATCGGCTTTCTCCTCAACATCATCATTTTGTACAGCTAGTTCTCCTTTGCTACTATCGTCTTCATCTTCAGCCTTCTCCTCGGCATCATCATTTTCTAGTTGGTTCTCCATCGCTGCTACATCATCTTCCTCGGAAGAGATTTTGATTTTCTTCTGGCCTTCACATGAATGGTCTTTGTCCTCTGATTCTTCATCTTCTCCTTCTTCTCTCTTGTTCTTGTCAGTCACGGATCCACCCCTTTTGCGTTGCGGAATCACTTGAAAGAATGAAGCTTTCCAGTCTCTAGTTTCCAAGTACTTGAGCAATATCTCCACCACTTGATTGACAGTAAGGACCTGCATTTAACATGCCATAGAGGAGTTTTAGTATAAGAGGGAGTAAAAGTCTGCAAATACAATGATTCCATTTTCCCGCACATTAAATAAGCAAGGGTGGCTACAAGATTCTTGTTTATGTTCCTGTTGCATGTGGAACACACCATGTCAATTGGGTCTAATTAGGCTATCTCAATTTTAGATTAGGTTTGATTATTTACTTTTTTAAAAGAAACTGAAGTCATGTTTCATACTTACTCTTTCTGCAAGAATAACATGAATCAGATGTCTTCTGATTTCAAACAATACAAGTCAAAAACCCAAAATGGTATTTGTAATTTGGCCCAAAATGTTTCACCACTATATTACCCAAACTAACTGATAAGAAAAGCTGCATGAATTAAGGTAGAACGTCCTCATCCTGCACCCCATTATCATCCTCAACTTGTTGAGGTTGTAGCACTACGTTAGTACCTTCAAGGGTGGCACCTTCAGCTTGTTGAGGCTGCAACATCCCATTAGCACCTTCGAAGATGACTAAGGGTTTTTTTATAACATAGCTGGCCTGTCAGGCAAGAGGAAGATTGTTTTTCAGACCATGCTGCCCCTGATCAATGCTATGCCTATCATATGTGCTGTGTAGAGGGCTGGAGTGTTGCTCAATGAATCTTCTCACCCAAAGGACAAAATCTAACCTTCCTCTTTCCTAATCCCTACTCTTTCTTCTCAGAGGTTATCTAAAAAACTATCAACAGTACGCAGCACTAATTCTATTATAGAAGATTGAATATAAGCCAACACTAAATATTATTACCAGGTACATCTACAACTCTACAAGTCAACCTTGTTTGACAGGGATGTCAAACTGAACCAATTCAATGTAAACCTTGTTCAGAAACACCTAACTGCATATCAACACCCCAGTGATTTATCCGTCAAGCCTACTATTTGCAAACTTTATGTCGAATGTGAATCTTAACTCTTAAGGAGAACCTTGCACCTAATATGACACTTTATGATGTATGAATAGAAACAAAACAAATCCATATCCATGTGCCAAATGAACAAGCTTCTTGTTGGATGACAAAAGTGTGTACATCTAATGATGGCTGAAGGTACACTACAAGCTCTCATATACTAGCACATGACAACGCATTTGCCATTATCTATTACCACATACCTAGACTGGTATATAGACAGATCATTCATCGATTCCCAATTCAGTTAGAAACCTTTACTTCTCAGTCTTCATTCTATCACAAGAGATGAATCTCTCATTCATTTCTCTATTCCATTATCTGACTGACTGATTGAGGTAGTCCATCCATAGATTCACTACAAGCTCTCATATACTAGCACATAACAACGCATTTGTCATTATCTATTACCACATACCTAGACTGGTACATAGACAGATCATTTATCAATTCCCAATTCAGTTAGGAAACTTTAATTCTCAGTCTTCATTCTATCACAAGAGATGAATCTCTCATTCATTGCTCTATTCCATTATCTGATTGACTGATTGAGGTAGTTCATCCATAGATTCACTAGTTCATCACTTTTCCAACTCACAAATGGGAGGAAACAATTCAACACTTTAGAATGAAGATTAACAAACAGCAGGTAAAGTAACTAAAGCACACCTGAGAACTAGAGAGCTTCAAGTAACTCTCAATCGGGAGCTTGGCAGCACGAATCCCTTGCTCCTGTGCTTTCTTCAGAGTTATACCTTTCCATCGGTTGCGATCAACGAGACCTCCGATGATGTAGAAATCATTCAAATCAAGATCATCCAAAACTGTTTCGGCATCAGCAGTCAAATACACTAGCTTATCCTTGCGATCTTGCAAGGCTTCAATGTAGGAAGTCGTCTCTTTAGAGATAATCCAGTTACCGATTCCGGGAACTTTGTTCAGCTTGGCTTCTATTTCTCCGGTGCATCCAGTCAGCCAGAGGTGCACAGGGGAAGCACATCGCGAATTCACAGCGTAGCAGTACATAATCTAATTCAAATACGAATTCAATCAATCTCTGGATTTGAAGGATATGATAATCCAACAACGCACGAAATTGAAATTGAGATTTAAATTGGAAAAAAAAATTACCTGCTGGGAGAGGCTGTTGATTTCGACAGGTGTCATGAGATCGGAGAACTCGAAATCGATAACGACGTTCTGGCCATGGAGTTTCGCGTGATTGAGCCGCTGGATTTTCTTCTCCCTTTCCTCCGACACCTTGGCTATCCTCTCCTTCCGGATGCACTTTCTGGACTCGATCAGCTCCAGCTTCTCCTCCTCGGAAAGCAAGGAAAGCTTCTCCTCCCATTCGAGACGCTTCCTATCCTTCTCCTTGCTTTTGAGCTCCTTCATCTGAGCCTTTTTCTCCGCCTTCTTCGCTTCCCATCGCTGTTGCTTAAGAAGCTTCTTCTGAGCTCTTTTCGACAACGTCACCTTCTCTGAATCTTCTGGCTTTTGGTTGATTTCCTCCCCCTCCGTTCTTTGCTCTTCCTCCTCCGCCATGGAAGCAAATCTTTCACTTCACCTCTCTGTTGTCCATTGATCGAAAAAATTAGGAACAACACAGCAAATGGCGAATCAGCAAGGAGGAGGAACAACAAGGATAAATTGATCGAACAGCAAGGAGGAATACCTTCTCTTTTGTCCATTAGCAAGGATGAATTAATCGAACAGCAAGGAGGTATACCGAAGCAAAACCTAGTATAGGTTCACCCAGCAGCGGCGTTGTATGTCGATCGGGCCGAGCAACTTGAAGGATGAAGAAGAGGAAGCAATTTGGGGGTTTAACCGTCTTAGGTTACGGGAAAGAGGGTTTTGTTCAGTGTTTTTAGGTCGTAAAACGACGTCGTCTTAATGCTCAAGTGGCCTATATTTCCGAAACAACCGGCTTTTGCTATTGGGTGGGTCGGTTCGATCTCGCCAAATACACGAGTCGTGTCTTGGTCGTCTTAATTCTCAAGTGGCCTAATTTTTTTTTGATAAGGAAAGAATTCGAGTGATGGTTAGCCAACCCGAGAGCATCCTGAATGATGAAAGAAATACAAACATATAAATACATCAAAAGAAACACCCAAAGCAAACCCGGAAAAACTCCAAACCCTAAGCAACCAAGCGCACACAACATCGAGAGGAAGGAAGCCCGGCGAGGTGGAGTGGATAGCGAGCGCATGGGACAGCACCTGCTGACACGATGACTCGCCGCCGGAAAGACGGAAAGCAGAAATCCTCGTAAGGCAAAGACGACTCCTGGGGAAGTGTGGATCACACGACGTTCCCCCACCTAGATGAGGGATCTTCGGAGACCACAAACACCACCAACACGATCACTTCGATCAACCAGGGTCGCAGAACTTCTCCTCAACCGAAACTAACCACAAACCAACGGACACCCAAACAACACGAGTAAATGAAGCACGACCGCGAGAAGGGCGAAGAGTGAGAGAAGACTCCGGAATTTAATTATAGCTAATTATTGCAATTTACGATACATATATATAACTTTTGTACGGAGTATTTGATATAGCTGATACAATTTATTATTTATAGCTAATTTTACATCTTATAATAATAATAATTACTTATGTTGGCTTCGTTTCGGGTTGCCCTGAGTCCAAGGCAAAAACTTGGGCCCAAAGGACAGCCCGACATATAGTACACCAATACACCAAGGCACACACAGGAAGGAGAACACCAGTGCAGCCAAAGAGCCGGCGAAGGTGGATCCTAAGGCGACCGGCGGCGCAAACCACCGCCCTACGAGGATAAACCGAGGACGGTGAAACTGGGAGCCAGGAACGAGAGGCCGGATTCAGGTTGAGACGAATCCGACAGGGGCTATGAGAGACGAATTTGTTGTGGACGAATTTGGAATCGAGATCCCCAAGTCCTAGACCGGCGATTAGTGATACCGGAGAAAGGAGGGCAAGAAAGAGGAAGAGAAAGATGATGGCCGGAGGTGAGCAACAAAAGTTGACCTGAACCGGAGCTGAAGGCCGATCATGGCGAAGATCAAAGGAGTAAGGAGAAGCACCAAAGGCACTCCGAAAACCCCCAAATCTGAGATCGAAATAGGCAACCCATGACAGGGCGACCGCCAAGCCAATTTAGAGACGGCTGAAGCCAAATTTGAACCCGAGGAGGAGTGGATTGGGGCTCCTGAAGGAGATTTAGCGTCTGTTTGGTGGGAGTTAAAGAGGGGCTTTTGGAGCTTTGGAAAAAAAGGAAAAAAAAAAAACTAGCAATCGTGTTTGGCAGAAAAAGATTTGAAGGAGATCAAGTTTACACTAAGCTTTTAAGTAGCTTTCATTCAGACAAAATTTGAATCTCAATAGACAAGCTTTTAGAGCTTTGAAAACAAGGTTTGGAGTAATATCTCCAGTATACCCCTTTCTCATATTCATCTCCCCCATCTATCTACTTTCTTTCTTCATTGGTGTGGCATTAGATTTTTATTTTTCCATCGATGATTTCGCCCTTTCTTCAAACGTCGTCTCGTCGATCTTCAATTTTTGTGTCATTGATGCCGGTGGTTTCTAACGTCTCTTAAAACCATTGGTTCCATGCTAAACAATCTCTCTTTTGTGCTTGTGATTGTACTGTGTGTATATATGTGAAATGAATTTATGAAATCTGTGACCAAAAAATTGATGGTATGAAACCAGTAAAAAAAATGAAGAAGAAAACTAGATATCAAGGAAGAAGATGGAAGAGGCAGTGACATTTTCCTTTCAATTTGTCTAGCAAAAATCAGGCATGGAGGAAGGAGAATCCAAGCGGTCAAGCCCCCATGACAGTATGTGTGAGCAAATAAGAGAATGGAGATGTAAATTTTGCAAGATCATGTGATACTTTTATGATTTTTTTATTACAAACCCTTTTTCGTCATTCGACCTATAAAATCCCTTTTAAAACTCCATAAACACCAAACACTTAACAAGTTTTACTTAAGTTTTGAAAAAATTTAAAAACTAACCCTTAACTACTAATATATCTCCAGCTCGAGCTCCAACTCCAGTCACCCCAAACCCTCTTTTACCAAACACACCCTTAGGCTCCCGAAGGAGGTTTAGTACTCTCAAAGAGAGAGCGTTTTTCATGAGAGGCTCTGCTTTGAAGACCTTCAACCGGAATCTGCAACATTAGACCCAAACGAAACGAACACTCCGTCGAAATAATTTGCTTTGACGGTAATCAACGCTTCCATATTTTTCTATGCCCTTTCAAGGACAGATTGGGATTGGGAGGATTTTGTGGGATTTGTTTTATAATTGGAGCTTCACAGTTCACAAAAATCTGGGATTTTTTTTTTGGGTTCTCCTCCCTCTCTCTAGAATTCTAGAGAGAGGTCAGAGCATGTTTCGCGGTCTCTTTCTCAAGTGGCCTATATTTTCGAAACAACCGGCTTGCTATTGGGAATTATTTTTCAAAATATTCAAAAAAAATCAAAGTTTACAAAAAAAAAATCACACTTCGAAAATATTTACAAAAATATTCAAAATTTGCAGAGATGACAGAGAAACGCGGTCTCAGACCGCGTTTCATTAACGAGATGTACGTAAAATCTGAAAGTGAGGAATAGCAGAGAGAGAACCTAGTATGGAATGAAAGCTTTTGTCTGGAATGCTTACTTTAACAATGCCATGCTTCGCTAACAGTAGTGCTGATTGACAGCAAACAGAGTTCCGAGTCCAGTATGACTTCTGAGCTTGGGGATCAGAAAGCTATAGCAGCTAAGGTGTGAAACATTGATGGCGGATATGGATAGAAAGTTCCATGTCTGAGAAGGAAAAGAAAACAACTTCTAAGCTAGCTTGTCAAAACTCTTCCTCCCAGAGTTAGGCTAGATAGCTTATCTTTCTAGATGACTTACTTTGAACCTTGTCATTCAATCCCAAAAGCTTTTTTTTACATCGTAGAGTTTCTTTTTTTGAGAGGAAAGCGGCGTAGTGACTTGGACCGATAGAGTACGTTAAGCATCAAGAAGAGACTCTCAAGCTCTCGTTCCAAGTCTTAAAAAAGTGTGGCTAATAGGGATAGGAAAAAAGGTAGCTGTATAGTTGTAGAATTTGCTCAGCTGACAAAGACAGGTTTTCAGATACTCCACTGACTTTGAGAGGAAGAAGTGACCTAACGGAAGTGTCTTGAGTGAATGAAGGTTCCAAATACTCTGTTAGTAAGGAAGAGGAGAGAGGGGGGAAAGTCACTCTCCAACTCAGGCGAAGAGACGTGACCAAGGAGTACGAGAGAGCTGCGTCTACGAAGCTAAAAGGCACTAATTAGACTGTTTGGAGCTGGGAAAGACAAGGCATGGAAAAAACATAAATAAAGCTACAAGAAAGAGATGGACTGCGAAGTAAACAAAAGCGTATTCAAAGGATTGATAGAACTAAATCTCATCGAGTTGCCAGACTATAAGCGTCCACATGAAGCAGATCGTGTAGGGGACTCTTTTGCCCTTACCACAGGGTTTTGGGACATAAGATCCAAGATTCCTTTGCATTTCTCGTGCGCGAACTACTTTCTTTTAGTTTTAGCTTTGACTTCACACTTCTCCATATTTCGTTTCTACTAATGGGTAGGCTACTCTAATCTTCCAGGATCACTTTTATAGTTCCATCATTTGATTTGCCTTTGTTTCCTCGTCGAGACAAAGCATAATGATAAGCAATGGAGATCCATGAAGCCATGATAGAGTTTGCACCTGATTCATACAGAAGGACGATAGCCTTTAGTCAAAATTCCTTATAGTATAGTTATAGTAAGTGAATTATGACCCGACTTTCACCTCCGAAGAGGGAAGGGGCTTCCTGTTGATGTCAAACTCTTCCTCGAGAAGGTAACATGAAACCCATTCGATCTACAAACTAGGACAGGAGGCCCGCTACGAATTAGACCATGACCAGGTATTTTGGTTTTTGTTCCGTAAATAAGGCTCACTAGCCCAGCCCCAACTAACAATATAAGCATCGATTGCAGGCCGGTTCATAGATCGATTGGCTAGGGGCAACAATTGCATCTGATAGAGTATAAAAGGAAACCCATCATAGGTCTAGCGAACATCGCCAGAAATGCCTTCATTCTCAGCCTTTGCGGCAACACCTGCAACTGGCAGGGCCGTCGATCGAACCAGATCGACGAGGGGATCCAAGCCTCCAGATGTCGATTCTACGGCCAACTCCCTTAAGCAAAAAGCTCGGTTAGGCACCTTTGATAGGTCCTATGAAGGGTTTGAAAGGCGATTTCTCTGATATAAACCTTGCTTCCAGTCTCGGTTGTCGATCAACAATCTGATGTGTACCACGAAATCATTTGTATCTGAATGTGGTCCAGGCCTTTCTTTATCCATTCAATCAAACTAGGGAAGTGGTTAGAGAAGCAGTAGCTGCTATGCGAGTTAGATCGGTCAAGTTTTGATGTAGATATAGTCGCCCTCTTCTCTATGTCATAAAGTCGCTTATAATTAATGTTCACTTCGGATGTGGTGGATGAACCCTGATCGATGCGGTTCAGGCCGTTTGATTGAACTATGCTAAGCTGAGACTTTCTCTTGCGCTTCGGGCTATCACATTTGGAATCCAATTCTGTTAAAATTATTATATCTAATAGAATATATTAAAGTTCTGTAATGTAGACATCGCTTACTTCATTCCAAGTTTGATAGGCCTGGAATCACAACATGGTCCTCACTAGCTCTTCAAGCTCTTTCTTTCATGGGAAGTCGTTCACCCATGAATAAATGATGTAGATAAACTTCCTTCTTCTCGTTTGACTTCGACTCTCTCTTGCCCGCGGTGCTGCAGTCATATTTTTCGGGTTAAGGAAAGAGTCAAAAAAGCATGATGAAATTGATAGAATCCGTTTTTCTTCAGCTGACATGGTACTCTTTTCTCGCTGGTCGAACCTATTTCAATTCCTCTTCTTTCAGTCGATCGGTCAATAAGGTCTTAATTCAAGTTATTTCTTATGTAGTGGAAACGCCTTACAATCTGGTGGGGTTTCGGTTCGTTAGCTGGTATTTGCGCAGCTCGTAGTTCCACTTTTTCTTCCGCAGAAAGATCCGGAGGGTTCATAAACCGTCATTCTTCTTCGATCTCTAGCTCTGCCACTAAAGACGAAAGAGAGGTGATGTAATCTCGTAAGAAAGAAGTCAATTGAGGAAAGAAGCTACGTCAATCACAATCCATTCAGCTTTTTGCTAAGACACCTATAAAAGAAGCGAAAAAAGAGAGTTTCCCTCCCCTCTAAAGTAAGCTAACGCTTACCTCGACAACTGGAACATCTGATCTAGCAGTTTCGCTTTCTGCCCTTTCTTCTTCTACGGTTTCGCCTTATTAGGTTGAAAAAGAGTATTGGATTGGATCACATCCGAGGATTCACGATTGGGAGCATCCCTGGGCAAGAGTTCAACTCACAGAAATGCCCGGTCAAAGAAGGGCTAGCTAGAACTCTGAAGAAAGGCTTAAAGCAGAGTTTTCTCAGGAAAGGCTCAATCATCAGAAATGGTTCGAGGAGAGCTTCAATCGAAAAAGCCTACTTATCGAAAACCCTATTAGGCAGTAGTGGCAAGCACAGCAGAAAGGAGCTTTCCTAGATGTCAGGCGGGGAATCCTCATTGTGTACTACCTAGCCGACTCTCTTAGTGTATCACCGGAGTCTATCTAATGTCTCCTAATGCAGCTACGAAGGGCAATGCTTTGTGGAGACCGGGCACTGAAAGAGTCAATGGATACTTCAAAAGCACTAAGACAGTCGGACCCAAGCATGATCTGAAATAATACCATTAGGCTTTCTTTTGCCAACTTAAAAGGGGACTGGACTGCAGGAAAGTCAAATCACTTTCAAACTCACTTTCTTACAAAGGCCTTGCCTTATTTAAAAGTACCAGGAAGGAGAAGAGTCAGCATTACCTCTGTTGAAGGAATAAGCCCAGCTATTTCAGCTCCGGGAGGAAGGACTACTTTTTTGAACTCTTTCGAGATGCGTGAATACATTGATTGAGAGATAACTTGTCCTGGAACAGATGTGAACAAAGCAAAGATGGAAGCTTGACTTGGTCTCAAACTTGCTTGGCTAGAAGGCAGAACTCTTTCTTAAGTGGCCACAAGCCCAGAAGAATCGAATCATCGCCCAAAAGCAAGGGAATGAACTAACGATCTACGAATATCAACGGCCTTTCCCAACCCCGAGTCTATTTGGAGTCATAGTTCGATCTACAACCATAAGCCAAGCTGACTTAGAAGCACAGCTGAATGCGCACTTCCTTCCTGGCTTATTGAATACTGAAAAGCACAGGTACAGTGCCACCCCGGCTTCACACTGACCGTACTTCCGGCAAACATAACTAGTTCTCGAGGGTTGAAGCGGAAGGATATTCGCTTTATTAGCTAAGGCTGATTGAATTGCTAACTGAACTGAACTAGTCGAATTCCATTATTCTGACCCTGCAGGCTTTGATCTTTTTTATTCTCATCGAACTGAAAGGTTTGATTACGAAGATTTGAAAGCGATTGTGAAAGAAGATTCTAGCCTTCCTTCCATATTCAAAGATCAAGGAAGACGAGCAAGAAAACGGATGCGCGTTAGCGCAACGGCTTTCGCTAACGTTGTTCAATCCGTTGCTTGTTCCCTTGGCCTTTAATTCACTCTGATTGACGCTACCCGGTCCACTCAAAGCTTGAAGGATGAAGAGGCTGACCTCTTTGAACAAGTTGGTCAAGGTTCGTTATCTTAAGCATTCCTGTTGGAACGACTAGCTAGAAAGGCACTCTAGCTTTGCCTTGTTATGATAGGGGGATGAGGGGAACATGCAGACATTGATGGTTATACATACTTATAAATCAGACCTTCTGCTGAAAGCCTTCAAAAGACTCTTCCAGTCGCTTACCTACCTCGAGGAGTGACTCTTTATATGGTGTTTAGCTGAGGGAAAGAAGGTGTTATGGCCTGCCCGAGAAGGAGATTCAGTCTCTTTTTATGGCAGTGGAGAAGTGGACGAGGATCGCGGAAGTGTTCTCACTATGGTGATTCGGTGAAGAGGGCGTTAAGCCTAGTGATTCTTGTTGAGATCTTGTTGGTAGACCTCCACGATATGCGAATGTAGCTACTTCTTACTATGTTCCCCCTCCTAATCCTTCTACCACTACTGAGCATAAAACTGTATCTGTATGTAAGGATGAGTACACTAAGTTCCTTCAGTATCAAGCAGCAAAGCAGTAATCTGTTCCTACTGCATCATTCGCCCTACCTTTCTAGGGCCTTTTGTTGGGATACGGTAATAGTTCCAGCGAAACCCGTCTATTCATTCGTTTGTAGCTTTCTTTCTCTTATTCGGGTAACATTCATTCCTGCTGTTTGTGGGTAGTCTTCTCGGTTTATCCTATGTAATAAGAGGTAAGAGTAGTAGGAGCGATACCGTTGTAGCTAGAGCAGTAAATCCCTTTATCGAGAAAGTGGTAATGAAGGGTCTGTAGTAAGCAAACCCAGTAACTGCTCTTAGTAAGACCAGTCACAGGGATATATCGCTAAAAACCAGAGAAAGGCTGACTTCTATTTCAACTGAAACAGGCTTGGCTGGAAGATCTTTTCTTAAGTCAGACTGGCTAGAAGCGCTATAGACTGACCGTACTAAGTAATTGATAGGGATGTTGAACACTCCCTATTCCATCTCCTTTATAAAAGAGATCTGAGTGAGGATGTGCCTGGTTCGATAGGCTTGGAAGAAAGAGTCGATTCGATTGTTTTCCAAGTAATGTGAAGTAGGTAAAGATTTAAGAAGAGTTTGTCGAGCAACGATAGAGTTATGAGCTGATCCAATACCAAGACTACTCCATTATCTATTCTCTCTCCTGATAATTGAAAAGATTGGATTGAGTTGGCTTACTTTTCTCTTCGATAGGAGCTCCACTCTCTTATTTAACCCCATTCTTCATATACCGCTCCGTGGAATCCGAAAATAGAAGTGCTTCGTTTTGTTTCGTTTGTGTTGGCAATTTCTGATGTGAAGTTTTTTAATAGTTGAGTGAGGATCTCTGTCAGTTTTGTCTAAGCATGGGAAGGAGTTGGTTAGGCATCCCCCGCACCTCTTATTGAGCAAAGTGTCAGCCTTTCTCTTTATCTCCTACAGTTGTCCAATCTGAGTCTATGAGAAATGCAACTAGTGGTCCAACATTGGATCTTGGTGTGGTACCTGATGTCTAAGAAGGAAAAATGAAAGCTGTCTGGATTCACTCCTTTTATGTGGAGATAATTGAGTTAAGAAGCTAATTCGAATGTTCTTCAACTCAGCCCAGGCATCCTGATCACCTATAATAATTCCTAAGAGAAAAGAGATAGAAGGCCGTAGCCTTGTTCAAAGGACGATGATCTTAACAAGGAGAATGCACGAGAAAGGTGAGCTCTATTCACTTGGTTTGAGTTATTGACTAATGATTCTGTGCTGTAGTTTCACTCATTACAGCTTGCTAGTCGTTTGCGCTAGGAAAAAAACTCGATGTTGAACAACCATGGGAACAGGAGCGAGAATCCATTCATGGAAGCACAGCTCGTTGAAGAAATGACATGAACCATCTCGTCCACAGGTTTAGGGAATGATAGGTTTCATACCGTCTCAGATGAATGGATTTGGAGGCATGATTCATTTATTGATTGGGAGGATTGCTCTGACTCAGCTAGTAGGGATTGTTCATCTCCAACAGAAGGACTTTGTTCTGTA
>OY998256.1:75440000-75475000 GCA_963922045.1 Persicaria maculosa | reverse complement strand
TTCTAGTGCTGAAGCGGAATGTCATGCTATTTGACTCATTTCGGAGATTGATATTGGATTAAGGGGTGTTCTTTTCACACCAACCCCTCTTTATTGTGATAATCGAAGTGATGTACTTTTACCATACGAAAATGAGAGTATTATATCCATCGCCCTTGACCCGGTTGGAAACTGGCACACTCACAAAAGAGACTTTTCTTATCCCGCCGCTAGCTCACAGGGTTCTTTGTCTAAGATGCATACTTGCCGAGGAGACTTCGTAACGCTTTTGAAAGGAGAGAAACTTCACTTGCTTTTTCCCCGGAAAGACGGAAAAGCCCCTTTCCAGCTCACTCTGTCAGTCCACTAAGACCGGTATACAGTAAGTCAGTACAGCACTAGCAATAGCTTTTTTCAGTACAATGAGTCCCCTTCTCCACGACCACTCTTTTTTTTTTTTCATTTGGGCTTTCTTTGGAAATCTCCGTGTCCCCCATAAACTCTTCCCAAGTCATTCCATTCCATTTTGGACTCGGACGTGGGCTTTGCAATTCAGTATCTTTTAAACCATAATTCTCCCATGAGTCCCCCAATTTTTCCTCTTTCTGCTTGTCAATGGGCTTAGATGGATCAAAGCATTCAAGAGATAGCAAGAATGCCAAGTCCAATTCCTCAATATTCAATCCATCTTCTTCTTCAGTGGCCCAAGCAAGATCATCTTTTTAAAAATCAGAGAGGATAGGGTCCAAGGGAAGAAAATCGGGCTTAGGGAGAAGGTCCCTAGCCGTATTTATCCTCACCAAGGTTGAAAGACTGAAGATCCATGAATGGGTGAGGGTGGATGTAAGCTTTAGGCTCTTCATTGACATTGGTGATTAGTTGGATTGTAACAAACATTTGAAACTATCAACAAACTTCGAAACCTCCACACCTTCGCCAACCCTAATTGCCCAATCAACCCCTCGGGTCCTTTCTGTGATAACATTCGCTTCTTTCTTCGAGAATGCGCGGAGCTTGAGAACTACAATGTCGAAAGAATGTCAATATGGTGCACTTTTTTCTGGTTTACGAGATCAGGGGAACGGGTTGGAGCCATTCTTTTTTGTCAACCTCCATTAGAACAAAGGGAACAAAAACACCTATCCTTTCTTTTGTTATCTCTTTTGGAAAGCAGGAGTTGGCTCAAGATTGCCTATTTTTTTGAATTCCAGGCTTTCTCTGAATTTGAAAGTTCTCACTTAGTATAGTAGGTTTCCATACTAAGGCTCAAACCACCGTAGCGTCTACCAATTTCGCCATATCCCCCTTTCCTTTTACGATTAAGATCTCACCTGGTCTACTCCCACCCTTTGTTTGCTCCTGCTCGGTAGCAGGCTTTTTTGCGAGCTTGGTCCGCCGTGGGAAGATAAGAGACTTTGCTGCACTCATTCACTCCGGAAGTTAGGGAGTTTTTACTTTTTATTAAAAAAATCTTTTTCTTTCTCTTGATTGAAGGGCTTTAGCCTCTCATTTCGGAAGTAGAAGTTCAATTCTCATGCACTAGTCATTGCGTTGAACACCAATCTATTGCTCTGCAGAGGCTTGTCAGTTAGACTTCCGAATCCTAGATGCTAAGAATACGGTCTCCACAGGGAAGGTAAGGAAGAGACAGAGCGATGGTTCCTGCTTTCAGTTTGGATTGCTTTGGGCAGAGGCAGAGGAAGAAAGTATCTCGCTTGGATTCTTCTCACGAGTTGGATTCGAACCAACACTCAGCGAACTGCCTTTTATTCGACTCGTGAGTTCGGTCACCCGGTGAACCACGCGGAGGAAGGCTATGCCCGGGGGTCGGAGGTGCCGACCAAGAGAAAGGCCTAAAAAAAGAACACAACAATCAATCCCTACATTCTCAAGATTGAAGGCCCAGAACACATTCTACTAATAGCGCAAGGGGCCCACAGCTCCCACCAGACTACTTTTCTATATAAGTAGAGTGAAGAACAGGAACTGGTTTAACAAAAAGGGTCGAGAACTAACTGCATAGATCTGATACCTTCTTCCCTTGGTCTGGTAGGTAGGTTATGTAGGCTACAACTGTTCCTAGGTTGTTCGATCGCAAATGGCCAAATAAAGGTATTCCTGTAGCATTTGGATGGATGCTTACTTTCTTTTATAGCGGGTAGTGTGGGATCCGTAGTCGGGGAGAAAATAACCCGTTTGATTGAGTACGCTAACCAAAAATTTTGACCTCTTATTCTAAGAGTGAATAAAATAGGACTTAATAGGGCTTATGGAACACCAACGGAATCTTTGCTTTAAACGATTTGACCCGCAAAAATGATTCAGCTTTTTCTGGTCTTCCAACTCGGCCAATCGCCAGGATAAATACCTTAGCGGGCATCCTTTTTCCTTGAGATTTTTATCTTTCGAAAATCTCTGCAGATGAAGCTTGTGATCTAGCTTTATTTTAGTAACCACTAGAATGGTCATACCTTCACATTAGTATGAGTTAAGCATGAGATGTTTGCTATGGATCTGGGCCTTAAATCAAGGAAGAAAAAATGACCAATTAAAGTCTCCGATTAGTATGGGTTAAGGCATGGCGATAGGTAGACAATCGAGGTTCAAAATGTTGATTAATCTGTATTTCGACAAGCCAAATAGAACCTGCAGTAAGCATGAATTGTTTTATGTTTTTCCGCTGTTGAATCAAAAATGGATGTTGACATCTTTAAATTAAAGAACTTCTAAGAAGAGAATCGAATTCCTTGAGTTAACCGTTGAAGAGGAATCTGAAATGGAACCTTTGGCGATATTCTCCCCCACACCCGTTCGGTAGTCTACTTCGGTTACAACACTCTTTCCCCTACGATCCGGCTTTGCTTGCTTCCCTCTTCCTTTGGTAAGACCTTGATGAAAAGTAAAGGAATAAGAATTGGCGAATCGGCTTTCTTTGTCTACGAATAGGCTGCCCAAAATAGGTACGTTTAGCCGCCGCGTGAAACTCTTCTCACGGTAAACGCGAGGGACTATCCTTTCTATCGCTTGCGCTTGCTTTTCACTCTCAAGACAACGGTCTCTCTCTTCTATAAAGCGAAGCAAAGCGCATGGCGCTGAAGTGAAGAAAAGAAAGCTCAATAAACACACACGAACACGATGCAGGGCATAGCATAAATGAGACCGCTGATCATTTCATAAAACATATATGCTTGACCTTTCTCGATGCTTTTTGGGGGATGACTCACCAACCGACCCAGCAGTGATCGATGACAGAATGATATGAACAAATCCAAGAACTTGGATTTGCTAGTTATCCATTCACTTCTTTCTTTACCCCTTTGCATATGTTCCTAAATGGGTGTGCACCTCCAGATGGGCAGGGGCCGGCCTCCCACTCTCTTACGCAGCATTTATTAGCTTAGCTGAGTTGGGTGGATCGTGCAATAAGCCTCTCTCGACCCTCCCTTTCTCATACGTCTTTATCAAAGTCTCTCACCTTTCGAGATCCGGTCCATCATCAACTCAGTCAGATCTTCTGCCTGCTTTGATTAGGCTTCCTTTAACGGGTTTGATCGGCATTTCGTGCCTCTAGCCCTGCTGAATTATACCTTTGCTTGTTGGGTAGCGTAGTAAGGTTAGAGGCGCAACTAGAAGAGTTGGCTCCATATTTAAATATATATCTTTTTTTTTCAATTTGATTGCAGTCTCCGAAGTCCTTCTTGATCGATGGTCCCCATTCTAGCGTTCGTTAGCAGAAGGAGATAGGATTTTTTAGAACATTTATGTGAAAATAACAGAAGCCGCTATAAGGGGAAGAAGAAAATCCTGCACCTTCACCTGCGAAGCGCTACGCTCCTGCTTACGAAAGACTACTTTCCAAGCGAACTACTGAAGACAGACTACTGGGAGTGGGAATAAATCTCCAGCCCTTAGCCCTGAACTCCTTCAATATCGCACCTACTATCAAAGACTGAACCAAAGAAGAGAAGAGATGGGATAGACATAGCCATCTCTCCCTCACCCCGCAGCTCAAACTCCGCATCCTGATCCAGCTACGGACTTACTAGAGCTACTACGCATCCTAGAATTGGGGGAAGGTCTTGCAGAGCCTAAAAAAAGGCATATAAGACTGTAAGAATCTTCCTAAAGTCAAAGTAGCAGAAGACATGAAAGTCACTAAACAGCGCTTTAAAACGAGTCAATGTGGGAATATAAACAATAAAAGAAAAAGACCGAACCAGCAAGACTAATGTCTACTTATACTTTTGAGAGGTCCACTTATACATTCGAGAAAGTGGAATGCATTTTTTTATATCGCTATCGAAAAAGAAGGGATTAGCTTGATTCATGTGGACCGATGCCCATAGCCCGAGAACAATTTGAATAAATCGATGAATGTGTCCGGACCAAGCAAAAAATAAGCGCTAGCAGATGAGATTGGACCTATAGACTAGGCACCAAAGGAAGAAGCAGGCAAGACACTCTTGTTGGACAATAATGGGTCTAAAAAGCCCATTTAGAGCATTTGAATTGGAACCTTCTCGTACAAAGACCCAAGACTCGTTACCTTCGATTAACCCGTTGCTACTTCCGACTGCCCCCCTTCTTGTTGGGTGACCGGCCCATTCTTAGACTTGATGAACTCCTGTCGCTCGCGCTCCACTACAGGATACATTACGTTCCTTGGAAAGAGTCCGCTTTCATGGCGAGCCAAGCCAAGTAGCCACACCAGCATTCACCTCAGCAGGTGCATTTTGAACCCCGCATTCTCAGCAGCAGGCATCGTTTCAGTGGTCAGTTCTGACCGTATTGGTAGCATTGGTTCTTGGGACATAGGCCATTCTCGGTGACGGGTTGACACCAGGTTCCTTATTTGCCACTTTGCTTAAGACTTGGAATTGTAAGAAACAGAAGCTGTTCTGTGCCATTCATAGCTGTAACGACTACAACCGATGTTAGGAAAAGATTCTATCCGACAGGTGCCAAGCATCAGATTAGGATTCTGTCGTAATCACAGGAGGAGACCGGCTTTACCTATCCAATTGACCGTGTACATTTTTTGGTAATCAGATTTTCTTTGAACCAGCGATAAGGGCGACCTCGAAAGAATCTTCTATCGCTTTTACGCATCTTCTATTGCTTTTAATGGAAAGAAAGACAGATATAGGGAAATTACATAAGTGAAGAAGGCCTACTCGCTTTTAGTCTAAAGGAGTGAGAAAGAGAAAGTTCTTGGACAACAAAGAAGACAACGTGTCGCGGTCGAAGGGGCGTAACTGCTATTTCACGACTAAGAGGAAGCTTGCTACTTTTTGAATCATGGACTGCCCAACATTCTTATCGAAATCAACCTTTTGAGTATGCCTATTTTACTGATCAGGTATCTGTCCTCCAGAGCAGGCGAAGCTCGGGAACTTAGTGTGAATAGAGGTTCCAATTCCATTCGCTACTCAGGAGTCACCGCACAGAAGCGATATCGAACATCACTTACGCAAAATGATCCAAATTCTAGCTGAAAGAAGACCCCATTAGTTCCTAATGGTGGGACGGGGAGACCGCTACAGCTCGGGTGCGGTATTCACTATGCATAGGGCACTAATAAGGTAAAAAGAAAGGATCCGGGTTGACGGAAGATTCTTTTTACAGGGACCATTTACCACGTAAGGAAAACCTGTGGTTCGAATCCGCAGCGTGGTTAGCCAACGAAAGGTTACACCAGCAGATAGAATGCTACTTCTTTCTGGTCTTACCACTTACCCATTACTTAGATTATTGACTTCACAAAGCGGGAAGGACATCAATCAACATCATTTCTCGGGCAGTTGATTGACTAGTTCCTGCATCTCGGAGTTGAGGAAGCTAGCCCCGACTATCTACTTAGTCTTTCTTCTGAGGACTCTGAGAGAAGACTTCGGGCCTCTCAGGTTGAAGCCGCTTCTAAGCCAATTCAATTACTTCTCTTTAGTACCGGTATAACATCGACTACTAAAAAAAAGTAGAAGGGAAGAAAGGTTATCCAGATCCACTAGCCACTTCTTTTGGTCCGGGATAGGAGGATCCACTTGTTGAATCAGACGAAATAGGACATCCGCGGGTGCTGGTACTCGATTCGAAGCAAATGTGGCTGGACGCCGTACTCCTGGCACCTAAAGGTTCTTTTTTCGCGTACTCTTTTTCATGTGTGATTTCCCCTCAAGGGTAGGAATCGTTTTTAGTACAGATCTTTTAAGCGAACCACTATTAAGAGTCTTTTATTCAGGATCATCTTATTTGGATGAGCCAAATCCTTTGCATTGCCATTCAACAAGCCCATGCTGTTGTGGTCATAATTATTGATTCTTAATAAAGTAACGGGGATTCAAATAATCCATTGCTCCGTTGACTCTTTCAAGCAAGGCTTCCTTGTCTCAGAGGCCCATACGCTCTCCATAGGACGGACATAGAATCGGGACATTAGGACCGCTGCCTTCTATCCGTATAGGCCGGATTTCGCTCCATTTTGTACGCTTCCCCAGTCCAGAAGATGATCTAGAATTGGGTCAATTACGTTTATTAGAAGTGGACAATAGAGTGGTTGTACCAGCCAAAACTCATATACGTATTATTGTAACATCTGCGGATGTACTTCATAGTTGGCCTGTACCTTCACCTTCCTTAGGTGACAAACTGAAATTCTGGTTATTTTCAGTTTGTCACGATCTTATACTTGTCTTTTCCTTAATTACTAGCCCTTCTTCATACGTGGAAGGTGCTAGTAATTAGAATATACTTTTTATGACTGGGTCTGAGTCTCACGATCGGGCTATGAGCATTTTGCAAGCTCCCAGCCCCGGGGGACCCGTAGATTCGAGGTTCCAGAAGAGAGTTCGATGGAAGAAGGTAAAATAGACGAAAGTCAAATAGACCAAGACCCGCCTCTCTGGATCTCGGACATCCATCGTCCTCTTCTCCAGCTGCCCCCCCAGGCCCAGCAGAAGCCCGCCGGAATTGGAAAGCGAAGGACACCGCGGCGTACCTCTGAGGAAGGGTCAAGAACCCTTCCCGAAACAAGGACCTTCCTTCTCAAGGAAAGGTGTTTTTCTAAGTACGTAACCTACAATACGAGAGACGCCATGTATTGTGGGAGTTCGAATAGTCTTGTCGCCACCCTGCAAGATCTCTTGCAATTGAGAGGTTCGAGTATACACCATAACACCTTATTAGCGGTTATCAAAAAAATGACGCTAAAAGGAAATACGGATCTACTGGACTTCAAATTGGATGTAGAAAGAAACGGGCTTTCGAGTCCTTTCTTTCGTCAGGTTTTGGACGAATTTCAAAAAAGGGGTAAAGTCTATAATTTTGTGTCAATTTGTGAGGGGGGGTGGCGGGTATTGTATAGTAGGGTGGTCCTTGACAAGCTCTTAGGGAATAATCTCTTTCTTATTTCTTCCTTTTTTTCCCATGACGACTAGGAACAGGCAAATTAAAAATTTCACTTCGAATTTCGGACCTCAACATCCTGCTGCTCATGGTGTTTCGCGATTAGTATTGGAAATGAACGGCGAAGTGGTGGAACGCGCGGAACCACATATTGGATTACTCCAGTGCGGCACGAAGCCGCTGACGCCGAGTCGGCTCCTATGCCGCTAGCTATGCCCTGCATGGTCCCCCGGCACGGTTGAGGTTCCGTAGCGCGTCATGAGCACCGGGCTAAGGGGCGGTTGAGCAACTCAAGCGAACCGCCCTACCTTACTACAACATAAGGACAGAAGGGAGAAGGTTGTGACGGTGGCCTCGTTATCCACATCTCCGGTCGAATGAATAGAGGACCGACCGACCCGGGTTTTCACGAGCGTTGGCGGGTCCTGGAGTGCCTGTCAAGGGCACTAGCGCATACCCCGGGGTGATCATCACCACCTGCACCTCACATCTCGGCACAGTAGAACGTGTAACCTGCCTGCTGTCCCATTCAACTACATTTGTTCCTGTAATCCATAGCCTAACAGAACGCAGCAGCGAGGGACAACCCGCCCATACAGCCAGCGGGGAGGATGGCACTACTGGCAAAGACCGTCTGGCGAAAACGCCGCAGGCGTGAAGCGTGGTAGGCCCGCGTCGAGGGAGCATAGGGGAAAAGGAACCCGGACGGTGGAAGAGTCAGGAGAGGTCAGGTCATTTGACGGAAATGGAAGGCTTTTCCCCTATTAGAGAGGGCCAATGTTCATAAAGGGAAGTGCATGAAAAAGAGGTTATGCAATAAAGAATGTAAGAAAGCGAATTCAATGAACAGATAGAGTCAACGGTACAACAGACAGCGCTGCCTACACGCGAATTAGCTTCCGAGGTCGAGCAGTCTCAATTCATTTCACTACAGGTTCTGAAGGAAATGCTGGGCTGGGCCACCTCGAATGGCGTGAGCCGCATGCGGGGAGACCCGCACGTACGGTTTTTAGGGGGATCTGGTCGAAAGACCGGCCGGCGCCCACCCGACTAGAGGGACTGAGAAATTAATAGAGTACAAAACTTATCTTCAAGCTTTACCTTATTCTGATCGTTCAGAGGGCGATCGCGGAGTCACTGAATGAAGTCCTCCGTTTCTTTCGGAGGTGCTGACCCGCAGCGAAGTAGAGATGACTAAGTGACATGTAGAATATGGCGACGACAACAGCATGTCGTAGAAGGAGATAACAGGTGGAGCCAACGACCCACTAAGACTAAGGTATCTACAACTACATCCCCGAGCGGCAGTCAAACGAGGGCGTGAATGCGAGATGCCAGTGGAATGATCGGCCGGACAGAGGTTAGGGCTGCTTCCTTCCCACCGCGTCCTTCCTTGTGTGTCGGAGATATAAAGCGAGTGCACCGGAAAAGAACGGGAACTGAGTCGATCTATTCTATGGCGAAGCATCCAAAGCATAACTGCACACTCACATGATCTTTGCCGAGAGATAAGAGCATTCAGTGAAACCGGTGAACTACACTTGCTTCTGGATAGATGTGTGGGACAGAGAGCTCGTGGTACCTGCTGCTCACCCTTCCTCCTCTGCTTTGAGAACCGTGTGAACGGAGAGTGGGCAGAAGGGAAGGAGGTCCTCATACGGAGTCGCACACTTACTTGAGCAGTGCGAGAGACTGGGGAATGGGTCGAGTAAAGTCCCCTGGGGCCGGAAAAATGACAGACAAAGCTTTACATAGTGCTTTTTTTTCTTAGTGATTGGAAAGTAGGGCTCCTATTGACTAGACGTCAACCTCCCTCAATCAAAGGGAGACCCGCTTTCCATACTAGTTGTTACGTTATGCTGTCATTTTTCCAATATCATTGAATAGCATGGCCTGGGGCTAAGGTAACTCAAGTAGGAGAGCCGTGTTATGGGTGACCTTATTGCACGGTTCAGAGAGCACTTGTGTATGTGATGCAAGTGAACGTGTACGAAAAAGCTGTATCTAGGTCGAGTTCTTCGTTCCGTCGTCGACCCTATCTATGTTTCTACGATGGCCCAAGAACACGCTCATTCTTCAGCCGTAGAGAGACTTTTGAATTGCGAGGTACCATTACGAGCTCAATATATACGAGTGTTATTCCGTGAAATAACTCGAATTTCAAATCATTCACTTGCTTTAACTACTCATGCTATGGATGTGGGAGCATTAACTCCGTCCCTGTGGGCTTCTGAGGAGCGAGAGAAATTGTTGGAATTCTATGAAAGAGTCCCGGGAGCCAGGATGCATGCCAGTTTCATACGACCAGGTGGAGTGGCACAAGATCTGCCTCTTGGCTTATGTCGAGATATTGATTCCTCGCACCTGACTGTGATAGCCCTCTCGATACCTTTAAAGAGCTTTGTAACTAGTGGCCGGTTTCCTGTCGCTAGAGCCTTTTCCCAGTGCACGGAGCCTCAACGAGGAAGGTGCTAGTGGTTTATCATTGGGTCAATACCCCTGCCGGGTTCCTCTTTTTGTGCTACTCCTACTCCTAGGGCGGGAAGAAGATAAGAAAAGGCAAAGACTCGACCACCCTCTTGCTTCTAAAGACTGCCCTCTCTCGGCTGGATGTTGGCTCAGCCTACTACAAGGATCCCGTATATCCAGCAACCCAACCTATACAAAGAAAAACTTCCGTTTTCCCTTTACTAGTAGGGGGGTCCCGTGGTTCCTATGCCGCCGCGTTTCCCGGTCCTTTTCTTTTAGTGCTTTGACCCGAAGCGATAGCTTCTAGCTAATTCAGTGGATAAGATGGCTGCGCTCCAGCTCACTCAAGAATGGGACGACAGTGGTCCGCCGGCAAGCTCGTTCTGATCTTGGACGCAGTACATTGGAATCCTGAAGCACCACCACGAACGCTACCGCGCGTCCGCCTGCGGTGCGGTAAGGCACCACCCTGTTGTGCCAGCAGCCAACTCCGGCGTGTCAGCTTAGTTATCCTCATCAAGCCACTTACTTGATGTCTAGCTTTCCAACTGGTAGACGGTTTGCTTTCTTTTCCCCCAGATCAATGAAGAAAGAAGTCCGTTGACTCTTCCGAAGAACCGGAAGCGAAGCGCTATGCCGGGGCGGGGGGACGAGAAAAGAAAGGGCTCCGAAGAAAGAAATGGAGGTTCCCAATGCTTCTCCACGCCCAACGAGATGCGCCAACCTCGGGATGCTTTACTCCTAACCCCTAAAGGTTCCGAGACGGAGCTTAACCTGAGTCTCGGTTAAGAACGGCGATGATCTACGTTTCACACGGCGCACGATTCCATGGATAGTTTCATTCGATATCGTGATGGAGGACATAGCTTACGATCATCGGCTTTGATCATGCCACTAGGCATTTGATTAGGACATTGCACAATGATCCGAACACTTTGTCGCATCTCTTCGATACGGATACAGTAACAATCATAGCGATCTCCTCTGGTACCTACTGGTACGTCAAAATCCAATTGGTCATAAACATCGTAAGGTGCTGCTCTTCGCAAATCCCAGCATACCCCCGGTTGGGATGGGTAGGCCCACCACTTCACTTTCACTTAGGCCCGAGCCAAGTCAGTGGGGGGACCCTGTCGGGCTCCTTCCCCCCCAAAAAATACACAAACTGTACGTGAGAGTTTCCCTTCATACGGCTCGAATCATTCTCAGATGCCCCGAGAGGCATCCTTTCCTTCTTTGTTAGGTTGGTTCACGCGCGCGCAAACGAGCACCGGCCGCAACAGCAGGAAACTATGACCAATAGAGTCAGACACTTAACTACATCCGCACACAAAAGGAATGTGGTTCTAGTTGAGGCTTTCTTTCCCTTATTAGTCTTAGTAAAAAAAGGGGGCGCAGGACGTTCGCGGGGTAGGCCCGATTCGACCGACTTTTGGATAACAAGAAGGCGAGCTGATCTCCTTTGATCAAGGAAAAAGCCCAGTCAGCCACCAACTCGGTGCAGGTCACGTGACCTACAGCTCGGCCTTCGCTTTTTGAGGCTTCCTTTACCCACATTTCTATGTGCCCGCAGCACTTCCATATGGAGAAAGATAGGCTTACCATGTTCCATCAATAGCACCTAACCTATGCCGATTTTGGCGGACCGTGCTCCACCCCGGTGAACTCATGCGGTTCCGACGTGCCCAGAGGCCAGAGGCGAATCCGTTCACGGTCCTACGGACCAACACCATTCGAAGGTGGGCGGCCCGCCCCGCCTAGAACAGTCATGTTTGACTGGGCTTACACACATTCGCTCACTTACGTTGTCCCCCCTCAGCTCACCCTAGCCCCCGGCCTTCTTCTAACGTAAGCTCCAAGGCTTCACACTAAGTCTTCACTGACATAAGATGCATGCTTAAGTAGGGTCAGGCAGAACCGTTGTTGCCTGATGGGAACTTCCCCCATATTGCTATCAATGTCTTCATGTCGCACGACCTCTTAACATTACACCACTGAATCCCCAATCCTTTGCTTGCTGTGCAGTGACAGTACCAATATCCACTAATCGTTGTTTCCAGATACGGTTGCCGGTTGACATCTCTTCTAATTCGTCGATTAAATATATATTAATACTAAATGCTGTGCAGTGATCAAAGCTCTTTCTTTGTAAGCAACGTGGCCTTCTCGTCAACTATTAAGAAGGTCTGCCAGCGGAGATCATTTGACTAAGAGAAAAAAGAGATTCCGCTTAAGGTGGAGGGCCAGTCTCAAAGGAGTGCTCTTTTTTATTCCCTTTTGTAGAAGCAAGAGCACGACCCTTACTTAATAGGAAGAAGGAGCATTGTTGAACAAGCTCATTCCAGTGCGTGCGGAGGACACGTAAACAGCTAAATGCTTGCCAAGAAAATCATGAGGCAAGGCCCCCCTATTAGAAAAGTAAGGGGTTTCAAGAGATGTCAGCTCCACACTCCTTTGTTTTCTTTCATTTTCTTTCAAAATGCTGCATCATGTAGAGTAGAATGGCGGGTCCGTCGTCTATCTCCAAGGTATTTGAGACTCCGAATGAAAAAAGCGTACCTTCGAAGGCATGATTGCTGCGATCAGGAGCTGCTTAACATCATTGAGAACAGGAGATCAGAAGATTTGGTGGAGGATAGTCAAAAGTAAACCAAGACTGGGATTGGGATCTGATCATAGCCGCTGTGAAGTCTTGGGATGCAAAGGCGATGGTTTTTAGATTTGGCAAACATGAGATGTGTCCCACACTTTAAGAAGTACATCTTATTTTTGAGATATCCCTAAATGTCCTTTTTGTACCTCGAGAGAGCAGACGACCAGTAGAGTAGGTGCTCTATATCGTTCCTGCTGCGTAGGTATAAGGTAATTCACAGCGCTAGCAGATCAGAAGTACGGAAGTCGGCCCTCAACCTTCTATAATAGGGGCAGTGCTACCTATAGAACGGGAATGTTCATCCTCTCTGAAAGTCCTTTATGGATTTCGAGGCGGGAATAGAGCTGTGGCAAGCAATATGGATCCCCACTGACTCTCTCTATAAAAAAGCCCTTCTTAGTCAAGCTTCGGCCCTATGGAGTAAAGGGAAGTGCAGATCTCGAGTGTTTGGACGAGAAGGCTATGCAGCAAGCGGAGTTGTACCGAATCAAAAATTTCCGGGCATACGATAAGTCCAGCCGAGCATATTTTTTTTCGAGTGTTTTTTCCCGATTTCTTAACAGGCCAGGCCTTTCCCAAAGCCGAAACTCGAGTTTCAAGTCATGTGCGTTCCAGACGTTAAGGAGAAAGTGGCAACTCGAATATTCTCAAATGTTACCATATCGGCTGTCTGCTGACCACTTCCCGCTCTCTCTCTTCTTTTCCATTATCGTCTTTGGCTAAGGTCTCAACGAACCACCCCTACCGATCCTTTCCTTTCAGCTGTTCGCTAAAAACAGTCTAAAGGTGGAATGAAGCGCTAGCTAGTTCAATTCAACGGGCAGGAAGATTTTCTTTGTTATATGGAATGAAAATGAAATGGAATAAGGGCTGCTTTCAAACCTGAAAGAGGTCCAGGTCTTGGAATCGGGCTAGGAGCAGCTATTGAATGAATTCTTGACAGAAATCCTGAAAGACCATGATAGTTTGAAAAGTCTGACTTGCCCAGCTAGAAAAAGAGTATGCTTTATAAGAAGAGTAGCTGTCAAAAGGCGTGTCTCTTAGAATCTTCCTTTCTTTATCTTCATTGGGAAGATTGACGTCAGTCGAGCATAAAACATAACTATCTTTCACTTCTTACTTTCGTATAACTATAGAACTGAGATCTCTATTATTATATATATTGATGTCACTATCTAATAACTAGAATAGAATGTTGTTAAAGCAACACTCTTTTGGGAACTATTCCCTTCTTGGCTGAATCTTCGACTTCTCCGGAGTCAACGATGCCGCTTTTTCCGTTACGGACACTGCTGGATGTGTCGTTTTGGCTTCCTCTAGCATCGGATTGTAGGCAGCTTTCTTCTAGTCCCCTGTTCGTACATTAACAAGGGAAGTTGTCCTTCAAAAAGGCAAGTAAGTAGACTTTCCTTCTTTCACAGCCGGGTCTGTAACAGCGGATTCTCTTCCTACAAGCAGTAAAGCGGGCAATGTCTTTAGCTTTAGCTTCAGAAAGCTAGAGAAGAGGATAAAGAAAGTTCCAGGAAATAGTCAAGTCAAACTATCAGCAAGCATGAAACTCCTTCAATCGCCGATATCACAAGCTAAGGGGCCGATTGACCGGCAGCTTCATATCCTATTACGGAAAGAAAGAAGCCTACTCTGTACTATCACTGGCCAACTCCCTCCACCAGCGCACCCCTCAATGCTACGTCCACTCTACCGCACTGACGAAATTTCCTCCGCTAGCTGCCTTACCGCTTCCGACATTCCTGCTTCCAACCAGCCTAAGCGTGATAGCTGCCCCCAGAGCAACCTGAATAAGAGAAAAAGATCACTAAGGAAGATAAGGCATAGGGCCCTGACTCAATGCCCGGGTGAACATGCATTCTTTTATCTACAGTACACGGTAGACTGAAAACCAAGCAAATCGGAAGCGGAATCATCAACTTCGGAGTAGTGGCAAGCAGCAGAAAGAGCCAGCTTTAGGCAGAGATGGTATGATAATAAAAAGAGTACCTGCCTGCCCTAACTTCCCCACCTACTGGTCAGACATCGCATTCTGACAAGGAATAGAGAATGCTTACCACTGGGACTTTTGCAACTGACTAAGAGAGGGGGCTTGGTCTATAACCAGACTCTGAAGTCGTAGCTTCGGAAGCTAAATCAGAAGCCGTTTCAGACGCATCAAATGAAGAATCATAATTTGCCCTTTCATCTGCCGAATCCGAATCTTAAGCTTAAACAAAAGAATTCCCGTCCTCAGCACCCGAGATCGGATCGAATTGAACTGTCTTTGATTGAGCGAATCCTGCCCGATTTTGATTGACGTTCCCACCACCCTCAGCCTTTACCGTGGGCACAATTATGTTATATAAACTCATTTTAAAAGTTGTGGTCAATCCTAAAAGAAAGAAGGTTCTCTTTTTTCAGTTCAGTATTTTATTAGGTAGGAGGCTCTATTAAGCCTGACATAGCAGCTCTTCAAGCTGATGCGCGGTAAGATACTTCTTTTTTCTGGTGTAATAGAGTCTATTCATTACAAACCTTAATTCGCTTTTTTCCTCTATCACTAGATCTTCCCTCGTGCGGATGAGATAGAGTAGCCCTTAAGCTGTTGAGCTAAAGTTTCAGTGAAATCCTTGTTTGTTGGTGCAGGTCTGGGATCAGTAGTAGCTTCCTGAGCGACGAGAGCCTTCCACCTCTGCATTGGTCGACAGTAGAACTCCTGGGTGAAAGGTCAATTCCGAAAAGTGTTAAATAAAAAGGAGGCAAGCTGATTTACTGAAGTTGAAGGAGATCGAGGCTCTCTTTTTCTTCTGTCTTCGCAGTTCCGTAGCGTGTAAGTAAGGGACTGAGACTCTTTCACTCCTGAAAGGAATGAGTCTGCCGTCGAGATAGGGTGCAAGCCTCTCTATGGCGGAAGCAGTCATACTGTCCGATAGCTAGACCGAATCAAGATGGGGACGGGAAGGCGGTGACCAAGGTAGCTTCTTGGCACGAGGGGAGGTGCTTTGACACCATTTTTCCACGATTCCTACATTGAGCTCTCTTTGCCTTACTTACTTATTATGTCGATATAAAATAGAATCCGCCTGCTAGAAGAGGAATAGGATATAGGTCAGCCGGGGTAATATTGTTGAATAAAGACCCCTTATAAAAAGCTCTTGGCCCACCCTTCACTCTATATCACGGTTAGCCGGGAATGAGACTGGGAGTTCGATTTCTTTTATGACTTTCGCCTTGGACCTTACACTAAACAGAATCTCTTGCACGCGCGTATAATAGAATAAGGAAGAATACCTTGCTGGCTATTCCTTATTCTTGATAGCACAGGAAAGAGAGATTCCGGAATCTCTTGACTTCACAGCTACGCACCTTTCAAACATACTTTTTTGACTCCAAGAGCGAAAAGAACATCATATCATCGGTTATACTATGCGAAAACATGGGAGTAGTAGTACTTGCTAAAGCTAAAGGTTTTCTCCCTTTCGACACGTGAAAGCTAAAAACAGTCTACTAGATAAGCCAAGTAAAGAAGTGCCAGATACAGATGAAAGAGTTTTCTATCCTTTTTAGAGAAGTTAATTCCTTATTCAATCCTCCCCCGAGGGGTACTTCTATTTAAACTTTAGAGAATCCAGGTCCAGCGGAAGACTAAGTAAGGTACGGTATAAAGTGCAATCAATCTCCTCCAACAGACAACAGAGGGCTCTGACCTGACCACAGTCAATCAGTCTATTGTTCTGGTTCTATGAGGAAATCGACCCCGGTCATCATTCCTGGCCGGCTGGTGCTTTTTTGTGTGTTAGCCAGGTGAAAGTTGCTTTACTAGAAATAGATTAGTAAAAAGGTATTAAGGAACTACTAAAACCGCTCTTCCCGTTTTTGGGCTATAAGACTCTTAGCTTCCAGCGAGCTACGTGCATAAGCTTTATTTCTACAAAAAACGATTGATTCCTCCCCTTCCCTTACAAAAAAAGATTTGAAGGGTAAAATCTGCAGAAGTCATGCAAATACATAGGCCCCTTCCCTTTTGGATGAATGGGGTGGTTTAGAAGGCGCTTTCCGGTCTACGGTCCCTCGGAGCGAAGGGTTAGGCAGGTAGTACGGGCCCTCTGACTTCCAGCTATGTGCTGTGCGGCTCCCGCGAAGCGAATGAAGGTAAGCTCGAACTTCGAGCTTACGCTTACTCTCAGCCTCTTTGATTGGTAGGCGAGCGGGCCCCCTACTTAAGATTCCATTCATTCATAAGGGTTTACGTCAAGTTGAGCTGAAAGCGAAATCTTGGAGTAGATAAGTTGTCGTGATGCTTTTGTTAGGCCGACTACTCTACTAAAGGCTACTTCTAGCTTTTATAGTATAGTGGCCCTTCCACTTTTGTGTAGTTGTAGTTTGTATTGGTACTGAATGAACATATCAAACAAAGGCGAGCAGTATAAGCCCTTATCCGGCCTGGAAAAATCAGCGAACTCTAGAAGCTAGGGCTTTGTTCACCTTTGGACACGAACACTATTCCGTTCTCAGCGGAAACCCGCCTTAGAGATTGAACGTCGACTTATTGCCGTTCAATCTAAGACAGCGCGGATAGCTTGTAGTGAACAGCCTCCTTAACGAACGAAAGCAGCCTTTGTTAAGTGGGTAAGGTTTGGAACCCTTGCAACTATGATAGAAAGCCGTTTGCCAGCAAGCAAGAAAAGGGCGTTAGGGCAACGGCTTTCGCGCAGCTCAATCCGCTGATCTACGACCACCCTTCGCCTTTCTTTTTTTGAATCAAAGTAGGTCCCGACTGTCTTCCCAGCCTCGTCTTGCTTCTGGCAAAGCTTCTACTTTGCTTGCTTCTCTCGCGCTTGCTTGCGCGAAGGCTTAGATTTTCGCTAGTCCAAAAGCTTCCGTCAAAGCAAAAGATCTGATCCAACAGAAATCCTGCATATTGAGCGCAGCTGATATGCGGCTACGGCTAGGCGATCATATCATGCCATAAAAAACTTTTATATGTATAGAGAGATCCCTTAGATATACAGATAGAATAGATGTTTATGGATAGACAGACATTCCATTGATTCTTAGTTTTGGGGCTGAAAAAGCTCGTCGATCCAAATGAATCATTCTTCTGCTCTCTCTTTGCCCCCCGCCGCGAAACTGACCCACGACACAGCGCCCATTCGCTTCGCGCGCGGGAAGGCTTAGAAGTTCAGTTCATGAGACCGCAGCGGAGTGGAGCAGCCGCGACACGAAGTTCCTTATCTTAGCTGGATCTCGCTGGTGCCACCTAAACGGTGGATAGGCGGCGGATGTGTGACGTTTGGAGTTGTCGTTCGTGCACCTGTCCCCAATGGAAGAATGAGTGATCCGTTCCCCTGCGGATCATGGCCTTACCACTCGGTCCCCGATGGCCAGCGGGGGATTCGGTATAGCAGCTCACGTTCGTTTGCGCTGCGCGTTCTCGCTGGACTGGACACGTGTTAGCTTTAGGAAGTATGGTTCCGAAAGTGACTTCGGTTCGCCAGTTCAGGCTCAACTCCTCGCTTTACGTTAGCGGACCTACAGGTCCGGCCGGGGCTCTGCGCTCTTTCTTTCTGTGTGGGACGATGCCGGGGAGAGAAGGGAATGCGTCGAGGCAGCGAACAACAACAACACAACTCTATTTTTGCTTTTCCCTCCATGAAATGAGCCCAGTGCATTGGACCGATGGATAAGAGAACTGAGATGGACCAAAAAGCGCTTGGGCGCTCTACGTACGATGTAGACTCCATCAGATACATATCTATTTCTTTTTTATCAAGAATAGATAGCTGTCTCATCAATAGAAAAAAATAGGCGGAGCGACCTTGAATTCTTATTCACGAATGAATTGGGAAAGGCAACATAAAGATTCGATTCTGACTTCGTAGAGCCGGTGCTGCTTTTGCCTGCGCGTAGGGCCGTCCCCCACTCCCGTCCCGGGGCGCTAAGGGGCTTTTATTTTTGGAACAGACGGCAGTGTTTTGCTGACGCCTTGAATTAAGCTTTTGTTGCGACATGCTATGTTTTCTCCCCCATTGCTAGTAGGTTGATGGGTCGCACGCCCGGCACACATGTTTTGGCCTTGCCTTGTGTGTTCATAACTAAAAATAGGTGACCTAACGGCCGCCGCCCGACTAAACATACCAATAGTCACAAAATTCATATGGGCTACTGAGGAGTAAGCAATGATCTTCTTAAGATCGATCTGTCTTGAAGTGGTCGAGGAAGTATATATTATAGCAATCGCGCTTAGAGTATAAATGAAAGGAGTGGAACGAAGTGTCGCTTCAGGAAACATGGGTATTGAAAATCTTAAAAACCCGTAAGTTCCCAATTTTAAAAGAATTCCTGCCAAGATGACGGATCTTGCCGTAGGTGCCTCTACATGAGCTTCGGGTAACCAAATATGAACTGGTACCATAGGCACTTTGACAGCGAAAGAGGCGAAAAAAGCAATCCATAAAAAGATTTGGTGCCGCTCACTAAATTCTGTGGTTAATGAGATTTGTAAATCGGTGGTTCCTGTTTGGAGAAGAATCAATAGAATAGCTAATAGCATAAAAACAGATCCAAGTAAAGTATAAAGGAAAAACTGATATGCTGCCTTGATCTTTCTTTGTCTCGAACCCCATACCCCTATAATAATGGTAGAGTAAGGGGTGGCCCCAAAGCGGAATTGACCGGTGGTGGTTTGGTTGGTCGAAGCTCTAGTAGGTAGCCACTCCCTTCTCAGGGAACCGTACGTGAGACTTCCGCATCATACGGCTCCATCCCGAGCTTCCGTCGTCGGCCCTTGTCATTAGATCACTATCTATGCATGTATTTTCAGCCTGGACTCTCGAATCTTTTGCTTTTCGGGTAGTGGCGAACAATGCTGCTTGCGTTGCGGGAGATGCCCGCGAAATTGGCCCGGCCTGCTTCCCGCCGGAAAGAATCGCTCACTAGCTAGCCGGACTAGTTAGGGGGCCCTATCTGGAGACATACTGAAACCCATGCCTTTCGAACCGGCCCGTCTTCAAAAAAAAATGGGCTCGTTGGGAAGAAAGATTGAGTACGGCCTGTAGAGCACATGTAACGCACAGTCGGGTTGCTCACGCAGCGGATCTCTCTCTCTAGATATCTATGGATATATATAGAG
Source organism: Persicaria maculosa (assembly GCA_963922045.1). NCBI lineage: Eukaryota > Viridiplantae > Streptophyta > Magnoliopsida > Caryophyllales > Polygonaceae > Persicaria > Persicaria maculosa. Next base: position 75,455,375 of record OY998256.1, on the reverse strand, counting down.
AGAGATGTTAAAGTAATAGCCTTATGTTATGGCCGCTCCCCGACTTACGGCCTTTACGCTACTACTACTGTGATGTGAGCGGTTCCAATTGGTTTGATCTTTCCCAATCATCCTGGCCGGAACTTGTACGAAGCATAAAGGTTTGGAACTTTTTTCTTATCTGAATCTTAAGTACAGGACCTTACCCTATTCTCGAACCCTCTGGCGAGCTCTACCCTGCCCGCTTTTTTGAAGGGGGCCAAAGAAAAGAATGTCTCCACCTGATGCCAACAGTCTTTCTTCGAAATTCTACTGAACGGGTCGATCCTCCCCTTTGTTTTAGCAACTTATCCTAAGGTCTCCTCGCCAAGAGCTCCCCGGCGACGACAGAGGAAGCAACCCGCCTGCTGTGGCGGGGCGGCTTTTTTGTTTCACAATAAGACCTGGACGATTATCCCTACCCTCGGTAGCTTACGAGTTTACGTCCATCCCTAGTCGGGTACAGTTTCCTTTCTATTTCTTCCTTGTAGCCGTTACCTGAATTCGCGCAAGTGTGTCCACACCCTCCAAACTGACTTGACGAGGAATCCATTCTCGCGAACAAACACAACTCCTACACACACCTAGGAGCACCCCTTCCTGCATATTCATACAAGACCCGAGTAGGCGAGTCGAGGTCCTACAAGGTACCCACTGCTCAGAGTACCCTCCCCAAAAAGGAAAAGGAAAAAGATGTGTCTGTCAGGTTCGGTTCTTCTTAGTTAAGTTGGGCGGGTTCGACCAGAAATGCTATGCTTACGCACAAGACTACCCCTCTTCCCGAAAGCTTCGCGGAGACTACTTTACGACGACGGATGACCGCCCGTAGGGGGTTTACTGCACAAGGCCCCTGCAGAGGAAAAGCTTTATCCTAGCGAATAGAAGATGCTCAGCTCCGCACAACATAGGGATTGGCACGCTTTCGGGAAAAACATAGAATAGTAGAGGATCCAGCATGCAGAACACGGCGATCATCAGAAATTCACGAATTAGAGATGCTGTAATATACTCTTTCCCATAACTTCTCATACCAGACCAACCCACTAAAATGCAAATAGGGATCAGAAATGTGGTCAATATCACGAAGAATAAAGAGATACCATCTATACCCAAATAAAAATTGATGTTTTCATAAGGAAGCCATCGAAGGCTTTCCACAAATTGAGATTTGGCCGTAGAAGGATCAAATTGTATCCGAAGAACAGGAGAATACAAAAAAGTAATAAGAGAAGCGCACAGACCAATCAATCGTATCAATCGTATTCTTGAATTTGGAATGAAAAGAAGAGTAATGCTTCCTAGCACGGGACACAGAATAGGACCACTTAGATCAGAATAGCATTCACAGAAATGTTCTAACATAGAGTCAAATCGAACATGGAAAAGATTAGTTGACAACAGTAAAAAGATGAGCGCCTAATTCCAATACAATAAAGGTCTATCAGTGCAAGTCAGCTGAACACCGTGATTGATGAGTGGGTAGGTAAGTTAGGTACACCTTGCCTTTTTTCAGCTAGCTTTCTTTTTTACGCCTATTCAGCTAGTAGGGCATTGGTCATAGCTGAAGTCGAAAGGATAAAAAAAAAGAAAAGATAACGGCTTTCAAAAGACGAGTAAGGGACGAGGAGGGGGAAGCTCTCGAAACCAAACGAGACTAGAAAGAACATGGGAATTAGCACCATTCCTATGAGTGCTTTTTTTTTATCGAAGAGCCAACAAAATAAAAAGGAGCAGCTCCTCCATGCTGTGGCTGTGAAGGTGGGGGCTGCCGCCTCCCTTGTTTTTGTTTGGGAAGGATCCTCATTTTTTGGGGCCGCCGAATCCTGAAAAATGGCTGGCTTCTTGGGGAAGCGTGGTAAGGGAGGGTAGGCGCTGTCGCCGCCTGATAGAGGCAGAAGCCGAAGTCACCGGAGCTATCTGCCTTGCGTGTGTCGATTGAAAGAAGAGAGGCTCGAAGCTATTTGAGCAAATGCCAGCGCAAAAGAGTCGTGCCGTTCAAAGCAAAGTGGAATTCTTTTAAGATCCATTGCTCGATTTTGCATGCTCTCAAAATGCAGAGAGACTTGCGAGGGCAGATCCGGGCTGGTTGGTCCGGAAAGTCATGGGAGAAGTAAGCTAAGTGAAAGAATATACTATATAATCTTATGAATCACGCGCGGCACACTTTCTATATCTCCTCCGTCTACAAGGTGAACAGCTTAGCTTACAGCACAGCGTGTTCGCCACCAAACTGGCTGGCTAGTGCATTGGCCTTACCGTAATAAGGCCGAAAAGTATGACCCTTCGATTAGAACAGAATGCCGCATATCTCGTGACACGCTCCGCGTGGCATTTCCTTTTCTTTTTTAAAGTCCGTATAACTTATAACCAAAAGATTCATTCTTTATAAATAAAGTACCATTCAAACAAAGGGTGCATTATCTCCTTGAGTGAAGAAGAGAAGGGCTTTGTATAGAAACTCTTGAGCCATGTTCCTTGCCCTAGGCTCACTACACTCTTATTGCATTTCATTCTATTGAGCTCCAAGGAACATATACATGGACCTATGTCGACTTACGTACTACGTACGTCTCGTTGACCAAACGATAAAGTATACTAGGCCACATATCATCCCCTCTCTCTTTCCATAGGATATAAAGAAAAAGAAAAGATATAGTGATCGCTGCCTCTGGGCCCCTTGTTCCTTTCTACTTGACGTTACGTCACTTCGTGCCGCGGTTTTTTTACATTACATAAGGTAGCTTGCTTACTTAGGGCTTGCGCTAAGGATCTAATCAGAGTCAAACTTGGATTCGAAAAAAAACCTTTCCCTTATTAGCCAGAGTACAAGCTTTCGGAAATCACCGGTTGGTCCGGAAAGACATGGGAGTTTTTGGGCGTAAAAGTGCTTCTCTTACGATATTTATCGTTTTTTGAACAGATCGCTCCTAAAGGTTTAGGTTCCAGAGTTCCGACCTATAAAGGAGTGAAACCTGTTGCCGGTGGTTTGAGACATAACCGCTGATAGGGAAATAAAAGAGACTTCCAATATGGGCGTACTTTTTTGTATGCACCGTAGAGCCAAGTATAGAGCCATTGGACATAGTTTTGTTGTCCGGCATGATCAATTTGTTGAAAATTCAAGAATGTACTCGAAAAGCCATTTCACAAAAGGGCTAGAACTTATGATATTGTTGATTATATATCACTTGTATGGGTTAGCAGTATCTGGTTCCACGACCTATATACTTCCGGCTGGCTCCATGTGGTTCTTAGTCATATCTTGCTTATATGCTTCCTTAATATTCAACTCTTCAAGATTTTAGTAGCAGAAGATTGTAGAAGACTGGGGTGATTTTTCGAAATGTGGCGTTCCTGTTACATGTCAATAAATTTCTTCATTATTTGAATATGTGTGCATAATAAACGATAGGTTGAGGGCAGTTATAGCATAGTTGATAACGGATCCGTCCAACAAAAGAAGGTTACAAAAAATTTCCAGTAGCTCGTCTTGTAGGAAAAAGGTGCTTACCACGGCACTGACGTAAAATAGAATTGTCATGAAGTAACACGAAAGCATGCGAAAAAAGTCAAAACGATGGCCTAACCGGTACACAACACATCCCGACTGAGTGTCTGCTCCCCATTACCACAGGCTACTTTTTATTCAAATAGTGAGATTTTGTTGAGCCCAACATCTCGCCTTTTCTCTACTTGAATATACTCATGGTGAGTAACATTTCCACGCCTTAGTGTTTAGTTTACTCCTACAAGATGAGACGCATATGAGCCAAATAAATGGAAACCCAATACAATAAAAAGATGACTAGTCTGCGGTCAAATCTGATATCAATTTCTAAATATAATATAAAGAGAAGAGGAAAGATTTTATTCTGAGTCATTCCAACTCTTGCCATGATAGCACCCGTCTTCTTGTCAATGAGTTTGCATGTATTATCATTTAAAATCGGCTTGTAACCTCTTCGAACAAGCTGTCCAAGACTAAGCAGATGATGAGCTAAACCAGAAACATTAAGAAATGATGAATGTACTTCAAGTCTCCTGCTTTTGAAGTGACAGAAATGACTCCCTTACCGTCAACATTTTCTTATTTGCCATCTCCTTCATGAAGAAAATTTTCTTCATTTTTACATTCCAGGTAATAAATAGGCTATCGGCGGAAGAAGTACTGTCTTTCTTAACTTATTCCCTCCATTATAAAGAATTAGGATTGGACTGGTTAAGAACTAAAGGAGCCTTTCTTTATTAACGCATCTTAAGGTGAGTACTCAAGCAAAGCGAGACAGCAAGCTTCATAGCGAGCAAGCAAACTTGAGGAAAAGTTTTCAAATTCCGTGTTTAGATAGTCACAATTATCAGGCTGACAAGAAAAAGCTATTTCCTCAATAAATGCCCAAGAGCTGCTTGCAACAAAAACCTGCTCCTAAAGTGTAGTCTAGGCGGACACCTTGTTTTTGCCTGACCCGCTATGCCAGTAAAAAAGGTACCACAGAAGACAAAGGGGAATCCGTGACCAAGAGCTTTCTTCTCTTATGATATTCATAGTATGATGAAAAGTTTTCAAAAAAGCATCCCATCGGGAGACAGAGACAGATTTCGTTCCACTACTCGGTGAAAGAATTCTTTTCATTGAAGTAGATCCTTCGTTGAAGCGACAGAAGTAGTCTCAGATACTGGTTCAGCAAAAGAAGTTGTCGTAGGCGAGGGATGCGGCGATACTCACCTCTCTGGCGGCATTGGTTACCAGATTCATTCAGTAACAGCCTTATGGGAAGGAATTCAATATCGGCAACATCTTCCTCCTCAAGAGGCTTCCGGAATAAGATCAGGAAGAAGCGAGTTGTAGCCTTAATCTGTGCTGTGTATGGAGCTAATCTACTGTACTTCCTTGATCTTACCTTATTGACTTAGTTCAATAAAAGAGAGAACACAGAGGCTATTTACTTGACTTATTAAATGAAAGTAGTTCTTAAAGTCTATCCATAGATAATATGTTATGGACTAATCCAAGGGTGCTTAATTAGCTCCCGCCCTCCCGCCTTTCGGTTGGGAGCACTGCCTTCTGACGATCAACCTGTCCTTACTCAATCCCTTATTTCTCTTTTCGCTGTTGTCTTTATTCTTGGCCAATCCATCCTAAATCAACTGTTCTTGGTCCAGCCAGCTTTGGTGTGGTTCTTATCGGTTTAGGATCCCTAACTCTCGAATCCCTCTCCGTTGGGGTTTGGGGTTACGGCGCGATGCCGGCCTTAAAAAGAATATCGCCCGTCCCTGCCTTTAGTGATTAGTGATTGGGCTCGCCCTGTAAGTAAGTAAAGGATCTGTCTCTTTTCTTCTCTCTCTTCTGGTTGTCGCGTCTGAGTGCCCCTTTTTCGGGGTGATATCGGCCTTTTCTATCTCCTCACAGAGCAAAGACTTTTCAAAATTCCAATGTCGTTTTCTTCGTGCCAGTTCGTTAGCCCAATGGCTCTTCCTTCCGTTTTGTTCCAGATGAAAAAAGAACATACCGTCGTTTAAGGACCAAGGATGCGATATGAGAAGCGTAGGTCGGAATAGCAGTAGTATGCGACAAGCAGTTGGATGTTCGGTGTGGGAGATCTTCTGTAACGAGATGAATTAGAACACTTGGAATCCTCGCGGATATAGCGTGTGTGCCACGAGTGCTCTGTCTTCGAAAAAGGCAGAATGCTCTTATAGAATACGCTTTGTGTCACTCTCCGAGAAGAAGATCGCACTTTTTTCGTTGAGAATTCTTCGTTCCGCTTTCGTCGTTTGATATCGGTATTCTTCAAAGAGTTGTCTTTCATGAATGTGAGTCAGACTTGTCTTGTGAAGCGTAGTCCGGCACCATCCAATGTTCCAAACCTGCGTTCTTTCACCGTGTTCAGTCGATTCTTGTAGGGGACGATTCGCAGCCCAAAACATGTCATTCTAAATATCTAAATGAGGAGGAGGTTTTCTCAAGGCATTGAACCGTACAATCAAATAAATCGTAACATTCGTAATGATCCACTTTACGGAGTCGATTCAGTAAAGATAAGAATGCTCATTTCTTTTTTGAATAGACAAATCAATGTGTGGTCAAAATAAGTACAACTATCTTCTTTTTTAGAATCGAGTGAAGTACCGTCGAGTGGCTATCAATCCTCATCAAAGTGGCAGCTAGCGAAGATTCAACAAAGTATTGAATCAGTTGTCCATTGATTGGCAGATTCGAGAAACTCACTAGTAGGTAACCTAATGGTGAGTCGTTCTTGACAACGAGCTCTTATCTACTACTATATTGAAAAATATGAAAGCGTAGTGACGAGGGATCACTATCGACAAGAGCGCTTACTTCCAACGATTCCGTTAGAATACATTATTCAACTACAGTTGGTAAAGTATCCCTAAGACTCTCGTTGTTATAAAAAGTATGCTTAACAAATTGGTGAACCTTCCATGAATTGTTGCCGATTGATGGTACGCTAAATCAATATTCTTCCGGGTGAGTGAAGTGATTCCCGGGTGGGGAGCACGAACGGTGATCAAGATTCGTAGTGATAGGGTTTCCTCGATGGGTGGATGGTTGAAGAAAGGTGTCCGTGGACTCTCCCCCTTCTCTTTATAGAGAGAAGCCCCTATTTCCTTTTCATCGGACTTCAAAGAAAGATCGGAAAAGAGATAAGAGGAGAGTGTCTGGTGGGTTCCAACTCATCGTGAGCTGCTTCCTTTCTTCTCTTCCCTCAGTATTCTTTTTTCATAGACCGTAACAGTCATGGATGATCTTTCTGGTAAAGACAGAGAAGAGACTGACTAGGGCGTCCGCCTTTGTGTTCTGTCTCCTTGATGTTCCATGTTGAAGCGAATTAGCACGAAAGAGAAGTGTGAGAGTCCACGGACACCTTTCTTCCCTATCACTACGATTCTTTGAATTAGAAAGTCATAGCGGGGCAAAGTCACTTCTGTAAGAAAGGGCAGACTAAGGAGTTACATAATCCGCTGCAAAGAAAGAAGAAGGTGCCACTTCTACAGTGGTAAGAGAGTGAGCCTCAATCAAAAGAAAGATGAATCTATTTTCTAAAAAAAGGGATTGATAATGGAGAGAAAGACTCATCCAATCGACTCCAGTAGGTATCCTTGGCTTAGTTGGCTGGGCTACCCAGTTTTCTTTCTGAAATGGAAAGAAAAGGCTAAGGGCAAAGACTTTCAAGTACTCGAGGGAAGCTGGCTAGCTCCAACCATTAGCCGGTGCTCATTGATAGGCAAAAAGGTAGAGATTTTTGATTGCCTGGAAAGACTTAAAATATTGAAAATGAAAGATTCGTTTCAGATCAATTCGCCCCTTCTTTGAATATATTTGACATGCCACTCCGAGGCCCCGAGCAGTCTTGTAATACAAGATTTGGCTACTGATGAATCCATTTTTAATGAAGAAAGCTCCCGAAGAGGGTCCATTCCAGACTTTTAGCAGCAGGTGCAGATAGAATGAAGAATCCCAGAGGCAGGATCTTGAGTGAACCTCAAAGCCATGCCAGCCAGGCGGACTGCCTTTTTTTGAAGAGCAAATCTAGGCATTAGCCATTTCGAAATATAGATTTCGGAGGTAAAACCTCAGCGAAGGTAACCGAACACGAACAAGATACGAAAGATGCTAGACAGCGGACCACTTAAACGACTTAGTTGGAGATTTCTTGCTATTGCTTACACCTCAGCAGAGAAGTCAAGTTCTGCTCTCTTTCTCTTTCGCAATTCTTAGTGATTCCATTCGTTAGTCTTTGGCTTGGTCTTCTTTGACCTTGACCCGAACTTCTGATTCAGCTAAAAAGATCGATTTCTTTTTTTCTGTAGTGTAGTCCCGTCTCCCTTATTCGTTTTTGATTGAATACCTATTTCGGGCATTCATGATGATAGAGGGTTACCCAGGGTCAATAGAGATCCAATCATCTTTGAAAGAATTCATCGCGTATAGAAAGAAACATAACAAGATTTCTTCTATTAGAAAGACGAAAGAGGAATCTCAGAAGAAAAGAGAAAGAAATGGAGCTTGTACGAGCTACCCACCAACTTCAAATATTGGATATTGATACGAATTCGCCCTTTCCCTTTATGCTAGCTAGACTAATGGAGCTGATCCATCCATTGCACCAGCTTCCCAGACATCCTTGCGAAAAAGCACCTTCTTTCATTAGGAGAGAAAAAAGAGTAGTCAGTATGGAACAAGCTACTTACATCGAGATACGTCTTACGGGAAAGAAACCGTAGGGAGTGTCGCTAGAACAATTCATTTACTTCAGCCCCAAGAAGGTGTTTTCTTGAATGAATTGGGGGGCAGGTTTGCGTGCTTGCTTGGTCAGAGGGACCTTCGCCCGATACGAGACCCCTACTTGCTTCTCCGGCTCTTGCTGAGCACTCAGAAATGCAGCATTGCCGAGATAAGAGCGGGCAGAGGAGAACACGGTTCAACCGATATGCCAACAACTGATGATTTTCCTCCCGATTCCTACATCGATTTCTTTTGGAAAGGTCGCATAAGCAGGGAAGAAGTCAGATTAAGAGAAAAAGGAGTTCCCCACTTTCAAGGAGCCGCTTTTCTGTTATAGTACAACAGACCATTCTCTAACAGACGATTTCGGATAGGAAGAAGGAGGTAGAAGAAACAGCTCACTCACCAATAAAAAAAAGATCTTCTGGTGTGGTACAAAAAAATCCAAATCGAGCGCACCGACGCGCCGAATCCTTCGCTTGTCAATTCTTGGTGTAATACTCACTCGTAAATGATTGGTGTCATAATTTTTAACTGATCAGGTTTGATTAGTCTCATCAGTGTAAGAATTAGGAATTCTTCTTCCAACTCGTCCCAGAATGGGCGTTATGGCAAAGAACAAGAAGAAAAGAAAAGAAGGAATTTGTCCAATAGTAACAAATGGTGCTTCCACAGGTTGACATCCGATCCAACCTAGTAGTAAGCGATCCGCCAAAAGCAACCAAAATATTCCTTGGTGAATCGGGCGAAAACTTGAACTACGTACATACATACTTTTAAAAAAAGGTAAAGCCAACAGACATATAAAAACTGGTGCTATTGCGGCTACACCTCCCGATTTGTCAGGTATACTACGAAGAATGGCATAGATCGGTAGGAAATACCATTCTGGCACAATATGAGGCGGGGTGGGCATCGGATTAGCAGGTATATAATTGTCGGGATGCCCCAAAACATTAGGAGCATAAAAAATCCAAATGGAAAAAAAGATAGCAAAAGCTACCCAACCTACTAGATCCTTTACATAAAAATAAGGGTAAGAAGCAATTTTATCCATCTCTGAATGTACACCCAATGGATTATTTGATCCATATTGATGCAATGCGGCCAGATGAAGAAGACTGGCGCCTACTAAAATAAAAGGGAGTAAATGATGAAGACTAAAAAAACGATTTAAGGTGGCATTGTCCACGGAGAAACCCCCCCAAAGCCAAGTCACTATAGTATCTCCTACTACAGGTATAGCGCTAGCTAAGCTTGTAATTACTGTAGCTCCCCAAAAGCTCATCTGACCCCAAGGTAGTACGTATCCTGTAAAAGTTGTCACAATCATTAATAAGAAGATTACAACTCCGATACACCGAACAAATTCCCTAGGACTGCTATAACTCCCATGATATAGACCACGAAAAATATGAAGGTGAACCATAATGAGAAACATACTTGCCCCATTAGCATGCATATAACGGAGCAACCAGCCCCCTTCAACATCTCTCATAACGTGTTCTACGCTGTTGAAAGCTAGATCCACATGAGGTGTATAATGCATAGCTAAAAAAACGCCAGTCACTATCTGAATGACTAAACAAATACCAGCTAACGAACCGAAACCCCACCAATAACTAAGATTGCTCGGGGTTGGATAATCTATCAAATGCTGATTAAGTGTGGAAGATATAGGTTGTTTAAGAAGAGAGAGTCGTTGGTTCCTTATAGTCATTTCTCTTTTATATCGTGACAACTCTTGTTCCCTCACCTTTTTTTTTAGCCTTCTGGGGCCCTACTATATCTTCTTATTATATATACTTATACTATATAAGTGCCCTTTCTTCCACCTCCGAAGGATGGAGAGCGAAAGAAGCGTCGAAAGGAGTCATCCTGGGTTACTGAAGAGTCGTCCGACTGCTCGGTGACTGAATCAGAGAGGTTTTTACCGCTTTCTCTTTTCTCCAGCACTCCCGGACTGATCATCTTGCTGCAACAAAGCAAGCTTCAGAATGAATATAATGGAAATTTAGGTCTCTGTCCGCTTGAAAGATTCTTCTTTCCTCTTCAGTGAAAGAGGGCAAAGGTGTGTGAGAGAAAGAATTATAAAAGGAGAGAAGATTTCGTCCACCAAGCGGGGCAGAATGCGACCCCTAAGCAATGTTCAGTTCTCGCTCATCTCTTGACGGTCCATATCATCTTCAAACTTTTACTGTTCCATTAGCATAGTGAAATTGAAATAGGATGACTCAGCGTCAGGAAACCCCCCCTTGCCTTGATTTCATTTGGCTTTGCTGCGCCCCCTAGAGGGAAATTGACCAGTGAATGCGGTGCGGGAGGAAGGCTGTAAGTCACCTGGGCTACGGATTTTTCGGTTGGTTGATTCTCAAAATCACCTTCAAAAAAGCCCTCGGTTCATTAAAGGGGTGGGGCTTTGTTCTGGGGGGGCCGCCGCGCGCAGCTTTAGAAAGGAGAGAATTGTTGAAAGTCACTCTCTCCAACCTTTTCTATCTAGCCTTAGAAGTAGGTTTTAGAAAGTCAATTTGAGATTTGCGTTGGTTTTTCCAACTAAACTAATCACTTTTTTTCATTTGGAAGGCTCAGTCCCACACTCTGACTTCAATGATGGGAACAACCTCCGCACTCCGGCGCTCCAATGAACAAGAGTTCTCCGCCTTACTCTCTATATTTGAAATAGTGGTCGTCGGGAGTTACATTCGTAACTTAATGTTTTGTTCACACGGTTATATTCTATCTCTCCAAGAGTACTACCCTGTACGTAGTTTCTTTATTGAGAGCATACTTTACAGGATATAGAAACAGGCGGTAGAGAGGTCCCCCACTTCGATTCCCGCCCCGTTAGCATCTCCGATCCGAGATAAGGGATTACTCCGTTAGGTCTTTTCGGTCACGGAGCCGGCCGGGACCTACTTACCTTGCTTGTGGACCAGCGGTAGAGCTAACTCTTGTTCTATTAGTTTGGGCTACCAAGACGATTTCTTTATGCCCATCAAAGGACCTCGAGATGCTAATCCACGAAAAACGATACGAGAAATTCGAAAGAACTCATATACGGAACGAGGGCGACCTGTGAAAATACATCGGTTTCTTACTCGTGCAAAGGAACTATTTCTTGGCAACTTGGACAACTTATAACGATGTTTGTCCCGCATATTACTAGGAAGACCGGGATCTTATGTTTAGCTGCGAGCAATCTACGTTTGTGATCTCGTGTATTTCGCTTTTCTGACATCTTATGGAGTTTCGCCTTCATCTTTTTGCAAAAAGCCGCTCCACGGTAGTAAAGTCTCATCTTGTGTGTTGGCCGAAGTGACAATAGTCACATTGAACCCTCGAATATGTTCGAAGATCTCGAAATGATCTTCCAGTTCCGGGGAGAATTCGCAAAACTCCGTTTCCATCGAGAATTGAATGGAGTTTTCCCGTATTTCGCCCAGATAATCTAAGAGAGACATTACTGTCGAGATTCTCACCGAATAATTAGACATTCCATGCCCTCGGAGAGTGCTCTGTCGTGCTAGGTCATTGACATATCCTTTGTCTTTATTGGACCCCAAGAATGGGTTGGATCGGAACGACCTTCCTGTCGAAGCCCTTTGTGTCTGTATGAATTTCTGACCGCACGGAATCTCCATAGCAAATTTTCCATTTTTCATTTGGAAATCTGAAGGTGCTGCTTTTGGTACTACTCTTATTTCACACGATCCAGGAACTTCCATAACGTTGGCGTGATTCGGTTTGAGCAACGGATCTTGACGTGAAACATCTTCGTAATGAAAATGGAGTGGAAACATGAGTTGGCTTTGCTTTTCAAGTCTCTATAGAATGAGCACTGTGAACTATCTGCTTCAAAAAGAGAGTTGTAAGAATCAAACTTCAACCTTCTTTCTTCAATTGGAATAAGGAAGAAATAAGAAAGGCCATCATTAGGGCAAACAATGCAATAGCTTCGGTTAGAGCAAAGCCCAAAATAGCATAACCAAATAATTGTTTAGCCAATGATGGATTTCATGCTTCTCATCCATTCTTTGAGTGAGTCGGAGGGCAGCTGGGTGATGAAATAATGGAGACTGCCCTCCATGAGATGGCGTTGATAAGGATAGCGTAAATCTCCAAGATGCGAAAGCCTATCCTCAATGAAGGAATAGGCTTCCCTTCTGATATCAGAATAAGGAGAAAGCTCTAAAATGCGGTCTATATTCCGCTCACCAAGCAAGAGATTCTGGAGCCTATCTTGCAAGATGCCTTTTCGTTCTAAGACTTGCAGTTCTTGACCCAGAATCTCCGGAAAATGATTTACATTGACAGCTTGATCCAAGTGTTCTCGGACAAGTGACGAGTAGCCACCAACCTCATTTTGGGGTGGAAGGCCATAGCAAAAGCGGGTCTCCAGAGCGCTTATTCGGGAGAATAGGTCTGTCTCCACTTGGATATTTTCCGCCCTGAAGTTTACTAAGCTCCCCGCTTCAGATAGCGAATCCTATTCCATAAGAACGGATTCGTCAAAAGACGTCCAGCCCCCCGAGGATACATGATTCAAAAAATAAGAGAAAGTTGTCGTCACACCTAAAAAAGTTAGGATCTTCCCTAAAATGAAGAAACGTAAGAGATGAGACAGACACGCTATATATAAAGATAACTAAAAAAAAAGAAAAAAATTTTCTTTCTTTTCTTTTTAAAATGAAGTCTCGATCGATAAACACAAATAAAAGTAATTAACACTACGAATAAAAGAAAGATCAATTCTGGGCTAGTCATTATAGCGCTTCCTTCTGATCCTAGAAAATGCCCGAAAAAACCTGCTACTGCTGCCATCTTCTTTCGTTGCAAACATTAGCCAACTCCCCTCTTTCCATCTTTCCACCCACTTTCTTCCCCCTATCCTTCTCCTCCTGAATCCTCGTTGGTCCTTGTAAAGTCAAACCGATTTCTCGATTCTTGTTCTCTGCTCTCTTTTCTCTTACGTCATTTAGTTCTTATTCCATTCTTACAAATACTAAGAAGAAGGTGACTTAAGGTCAATTTCTCTATGAGAACCTTGTAGACTGAAAGGCCCTATTCCCTCCCCTCCCCTAGCTACAAGACTGACTTTACCGAAAAGTCTGATCGCCACGGTCTTAGATCTCCTAGTAGCAAGATGAAAAGATAGATAAGAGGAAGAAAGTGAATCTGCCCTTGCTAATCTCTAGAGAAAGCTGAGACAAAGATCACTCCTAAAAGCAGTCGTTCTCTTATATACGATACCACCAGCTTGGTACTTCCAGCTGCCAATAAAAAGACTAGTCGAGCGAAGGGGGCCAAAAAAAGTGAGCGCCCCTACGCGAGCCCCATGGAAAACCTGACTATAGTATAGATAGGCTCAAGCTATTTGAGTTTGATTGCAGGGGCGCATTAGCGCTTTACTAATAACATAGAAAGGTTATGGAAGAAAACCTACTCCTAACAAGGACAAGGTGCTGAGTTCAGCTTTCGGGGCTACCTTACCTACTTTAGGGCTTATGTAATATATTATGAAGAGCCCTCATTTGGCCATTTTGTTTAAGGGCTGCTCGCCTTTTGAATAGAAGGAAGTGAGATAGCGGAGGTTATTTCGGTAAACCGATGCATGAGCTGAGGCTCCCATGTCCCGTCGACCCTCCGAAAAAGTAACGTCGTAAAACGGCTCATAGGAAGTCAGAAGCAAGCAGAGTCAAAAGCAAGTCAAACTCACATAAGCAGAAGAGAAGACACATTCATGAAAAGTGAGAAGCCGTGAGAGAATGACCAAGTATTCATAGATCTTACTTACGGGTAAGAGTAGGAACATCTATGAGTCCGTATCGTAAGTCTACTTGTTACAAACAAAAAGCGAACATCCCCATTCCAAAACATTCACATAGGTCCTCAAGCAGGCATCGAAAAGAGGACGAAAAGAGTCTATTTACTTTTTTTACAATATTCCGGAATGTATCATGGCCCTATCTATTCATCTTTTTCTTCAAAAAAAGAAAAAGAGTTCCGCATCTCTCCGGGGCCCGGGGAACAAATAGGCGTGGGGAAGAGGGAGAGGTAGGGGGCTCGTAGCCCGCCTCTCCTCTTGCTGTTCCCGGACCACCCATCCCTTCCTTCCCCTTCGCCCGGCCCGGTGAGGTCCGATGAGATCAGATCTCTCGAACGAAGTGAAGTGATAGGAAGAGAAGACTGCTGGCAGGAGATCTCTATTCATTACACCTTCTTGTATAGTAAGGGGAAAACGTTTGTTCCAAACCTGTGCGGGGGTAAGGGCGGATGTAGCCAAGTGGATCAAGGCAGTGGATTGTGAATCCACCATGCGCGGGTTCGATTCCCGTTATACGCGATGTGACGAAACTGATTCAACTCAAATAGCTTCGAGCCGTGCCTGCATTAAGATTTAAAACTTGTCGTCTACTTCCAGGAAATGTTCGGAACAGAGAACTTACAATAACACAACGCCACATTCTCCGAAAATTGAGAAACAAGAAAAGATTTTTGAAGAAAAAGATTTATCCGAAAAAAAATCTGAACAGTTACATCCAATCACAAACTACACGAAAGTTGCCCCTTTTTCATGGAAATTTACCCATCACAAAGATGCACAGAGGAACAGAACGAACTTCATATATCCCTTTTCTACTAAATCCAGAAACAAGATTGGACGTTATTCCGGTTCGTCTCCATTTTTGTGAAACTATTCCTCAAGCAAGGCAGCCGATCAGTCATCGAAAAGTTTTTGTGAATCATTTTTTAGTCAAAATAACTCATTTTAAAGTGTCCCATTTACTTCGGGTCTTGAGAATGAAAGTTTTTATCGATCTAGGCTTACTCTTTTTGTCTTTTTCAATCTTTCGTTTTTTAGTTTCATACTTATATTCTTTTCTTTTTAAAATCATAATCACAGAGCCTCTATTATTTTGTTCACTTTCATTCTTGGGTTCCAATATAGAGGTTTCGGGATCCGCCGGAGGATCAAACTCAATAGAGTCAAGTCACGACGTGGAAGGTAGCAGTAGGGGCTCGGGGTGGACTTCCTTCGACCTGAACATATTGGCTGAAGAAAATGATTCACAGGAAATAAACCAGCCACATAACATGGGGGCGAATCCCGT